>JAVJGG010000008.1:1700766-1724360 GCA_035590195.1 Aviceda cuculoides
GAAAAGAAAAGAAAAGAAAAGAAAAGAAAAGAAAAGAAAAGAAAAGAAAAGAAAAGAAAAGAAAAGAAAAGAAAAAATCCTGAGTCTGGCATACAAAGTGGTTTTGCAAGAGAGGTGCAAGACAGATCTGGCATGTGGAAGACATAGATATAGAAACTTGAACAGTACCTAAGAATGTGACAGCTGGAGATAGAGCAGTATAAACACCTGTTAGCTAAAAAAATGACTTTCCAAGACTGAAAAAAGATACAGGCAACTTACAGTGAATGACCAAAAGATGTCCCATCTTTATGTCCACAAAAAGATCCAAAATGTGAAGGTTTTCCCCAGGAAACAACCAAACTTTATGACTGAAGTAGACTCTGTGTAATGGAAAGAAGTCTTGTTGAACCGATGAGAAAGTACTTTCTTCATGTTTGCGATTGCCTGTGGTTGCCCATTTTCTTTTACTGAAATAGAGGTGGGCTTTGTTAGTTCTACTTAACCCAATCAAAGACATGCTTTGTAATTTCTGAGGTTTTTTTTCCTCAGTGCTTATAGTTACTGATTTTTTAATTTCAATGCTAAATATTTTAATATTTACTTTAAATGGAATGATCAGGATCACCATGTTTTCAAATTTATTTTATATCTGAAAATAATTGCTTCAGGTTTTGGAGTCCTGTGGCTACATGATCAGTCTGTATATGAAAAGACAAATAATCATAGAGAAAAACTGAAAAGCACAAGTCACTGAAGAAACCAAGAAGAAAAGGTTGCTAAATATACGCTAAAGATAACCTTTTTTTTTTTTTTAATGACTAATTTCTTTTTTTGTTCTGGGAATATTGGAGTGCTTAGACACTTCCCAGACTCATTGTTAAAATACTAGTAGTGTTGATTATTTTAATAAATTTGCAGGTATAAGAATTAGAAATGGTTGTCGTGCCCAAAAACTTGCCATGCTTTCTTCCAGCTTTAGGAGCTGATCTAATAACTCTAGGGTCATAACACCCTGGAAAGTTTGTCATGCTATGGTAGACCGGTTATATTGGATCTAAGGCTATTTAATATAGGTGGGATTATTGTACAATGTTACCAAAGGTATGTAATATGCCACTTTCTCATTGGAAACAACTTCACAGTGAGAAGTTAGAAAAACTTTTAAGATACAGGATAAGTCAAAGGAAATTAAAGAGATGTCACAAATAGCACTTTTACAATTAACTTGTCACACAAAAAAAAGCTATACCTTTAGGGTGTTAGAAGTTGATGAAATTACTGTCCTCAATTTTAAATTCTTTGAATGATAATATTACTAGAAACAGTGGCTCACCTCTTCCGATATTAGAAATCTGGAAGTTTCTACTCCGTGGAACTTCAGACAAATATGGATAAACTCACAAAGAAGCCAAGGGAAAAATATTAAATTGTACTAAAAAAAGCAACACCAGAGATCATATGTTGTAGGGGGTAAAGGAGTAGAATCTCTCTGAGGCAGAACTGATGATGCTTTTGTATGAGGTTTCCAGTTATGACCTAATTTAATGCAACTGCTGCCCAAGGTTTAAAGTAAAGAAGCTGTAGCTACCAGCATAAAACTCTGCCTGTTCCACATAAAACTCTGTTCAGAAGTTCCACTTCTGCTGCATTTCTCTGCCTTCATTTTAATCATGTCTGCTGCACATATATCTTTATATCCAATAGTTTAAAAAAAGATTTTTTAACCTCCGTTGTCTAACATAGAATTCTAAATATGAAAGAGAACTAATTAGTATTTTACCTCTCTTCAATAATTTCAATATTTCTATATGAATCTGTAAAACACAATGCTACATAAATATTCATAGTTAATACTTAAAGTGGGAATGCGTAGGAGGAGGGTGTACCTTATTTCAGTAATGACAACCTGTCCTATATATGCAAATTGCATTTGAAAGGGTTCTAAACACACACACATGTACTCAACTCTTCCTCCGCTCAAACGCATCTATGGCACAGGCGTCACCTCAGCACGTAAGGAAGCCTGTAGGAAGATTACTGTAACAGAAAAATTTATACAGTTTTAACTTCTCAGTTCCTCCTTTCCCCAAAATCTCTTGCTTTTTGAATGCTACCTTAGTTTTAGATTACTCAATGCTCTGCTTTTATTTTAGGACATTTTGTTAATACGCTGCCCGCGCCAATGCAGCATCTTCACCCACTACATATTAAAAGAGTTTCTCTAGTATTAGTAGAGTTACTACTCAAACTGAAAATGTAACTATTGTATTTTTGTACTTGGGCAGGCAAGTCTCAGAAAACCAGTCGAGTAGGCAGATGACCTGGTTTTACACCTCATTTTTAGAGCTGTTTTTAGGACCGTGTTTGTAAATTTAGCATAGCTGACATAACACTTAGAGACCTTTGCGTTGCTACAAAAAATCCAATATTGCTTAATCAGACTGCAGCAGATACAGATAAGAAACTGCAATTCCAAAGTCCCAGCAATTTGCTTCAAATCACTTAGGTATATTTGGAATACCTATCAAATGCTATATGTCGAGCTGTATTGGAAACTGCCACCATATCAGAAATGGGAGTGGTAAGTCTCTGTGCCAGTTTATTGCAGCGCTGAGGTTCCCATTATCCCGACGGGCTGTGCTGACTGGAACTCCACCAGACCAACATTTGTCTGCTGGAGAGACCCCACGGCTGACCCTTACAGTTCAGAAATACCAGAGATTTAAAGAAATGTATTCCCCTGATTGTATTTGTGGATTTCCTCTGACAAAGGTGTGAGGGAACTTTAAGTTAGAAGTTAATTTAAAAAGAGAAAAGGCGCTGTGAGAGTGCAATGAAATACAGCATATAAATACCACTTTCTGTAGTTTTTGTGCAAAGTGGACAGGAAGAAATGGCTTGAAAACTGTCTTCAGGGATAGAAATTGCTTGTATTAATTCTCTATTCAGTTCTCCATTTTAAAGCTTCATTTACAGTATTTCAATAGTCCATAACTTACTCTGAAGGCACATTTATTCATGGAAAAAAACCCAATTTAAAAAAAAAAAAAAATTCAACATTATAAACAGAACTTTAATAATAGAAGTATTTGAAGAAGGATAGGGTAGGAAGTTTTAAAAAACACTTTGTCATCCCACTATGCCTAGGGAATCTATCTGCATGTATTTGTCTGTGCATTAAAGCTGCATGTGAAGTATTCAAAAGATTGGAAATTATAAAATTAAATGATGCTGCTATACAGCCATGGTTCATTTCACCCTGGATTATGATATACTCTTTAAATATATAGCCATGCTCTCATCTTCCTTTCACTGGAACTTGTAATCTTTGTTATGTGCAAAGAATTGAGGGTACCTCCTGAATTGTTTAATGAGTATTTCTTTGAATTTGCACCACTTAAGGTGTGAGCCTGAGTATCATTTCCAGTCCCCTAATTTTCCTCTGAATACTGAGTTATAAATTTTTAATTTAGGATTTTCTGTGGTTGTATTTTTTTCTAATGCCAAAATCCACAACAGGCTCAGGTTTGATGGTGTGGAACACAGTATTAGGAGCTTCCTTTGGGAAAGTGAAATTTAAAAAACATGAATTATGAACCTGAATTCCTTGTGCAATGAAGGTAGCATTCATCATACCTAATTGGAGCTATCTAAGAGTTAATGATCTTGGGTTTTTTCAGTAAATGTACTTCAAGAATTTATTTCCCCTGCCTTGTACACCTATTAGAAGCTGGACTAAATCCCCAGGTGGAGGTATTTATCTCTCAACTATAGTGACACCTACATATTTGATCCGTAGAAGACATCATCTTTAGCATAAGAGACATATTTAACAGATGACATGAAAAATCTAAATGAAGAACATTTTTAAAATTCTGCCTCTCCCTTGAACTTAGACACTTGTCTAAGGCTGGAATGTATCCTTTGTATAAATATGAGTAGGTTTTTCATTTCTTTTAAAATGAGAGCAGCCTGTAATTATTGTTTTGTTACTCCTGCCTACATTTTGTAATACAGCGAGAGTTACGCTACTTGTCCAACAAATTAGATTTGTGTTCAGTGCCCTCTTCTGCCTGAACAAATCCATACCCATCTGCTGAGCTATAGCTTAGGCTTCTATCAACCTCTTCTGCAAAATCTACCCCACAGTGCAACTAAGGGTACAAAAGTCATGAACCTTCGAAAAAGCAATAAGGAGCATGACCCTTGCCTGCTGACGAGGGCATTCTCCCGGGTTTTATGCCATCAGTCTTGAATGAGATATACTGGAGCACTCTAGAACAGGACACAAGCTGAGGACTTGTTCTTCCCAAAGAACACTTCCAGCAAGAGTACCTCTATTGTTATGCTGCATAATCATGTTACTTATTTACATTTGCACAGAAAAATATTAAATTATTTTTATAGGCAGACAGAGAGGAATTGGGTATCTGAGAGCACATCAGGCAGTGTAAGGTTATGCTATAATGCCATAGAAGATGCTGAGTTCAAATCTGTGCTCTTAGTGTGGATAACTGATCTCAGTGTCTAAATGAACCTTGGTGATTATGAGAATGAAAATTACTGATAGGAAGTACCTAAGCTTGATGTATGTAGCTTATGATTTTCTTTTTGTTTCTTACTTCTAGAGAAAACATGTCAGAAATGGATGTCTTTTTACCTGTTTTGTCTTCGTAAACTGTGTCAGAGAAGAGCCAAAATCTAACGCTGTTACGAAAGTTTAGTCTTTCTGTTTGTTTTCTCCTTCATCTAAAATGAAAATAATTGCAGACAGGTATGAGATTAAAGGTAAGTCATATATGGTCAGATTAAATTTATTTATACTAGTTGGAACTTTTTGTTGTCATTATGTGTCAAGTCTCATACAATGAAAGAGAACACCATCCTCGCCGAACACTGGCATTAGGAGCAATTGTACAGGAGCAAGGAACTTCTCAGTAAAGTCTGTTTATTTACCTTTGGAAAAAAAAGGTAAAAAGCTGCGGGGTTTTTTAGTATAGCAGTTCCTCTGGTCCTCTGCCTAAGACCGTGGCACCATAAGGTGCTGTCACACACCCCGAGAGAGCAGTTACAGGCAGATTGCACAGTTGCTGTGGCTGGGTCTGTAACTGAAGTCTTAACAGTGGTGTATCTGTAACTTATGGCTGAAACAGTAGCACAAAATTAAAAAAATATTAAAGATCAGATGAACATTCAGAAATCCCTATGTCAATCCAAGATCTGTGTTTCCAAGTCTGCAAAAAAAATCCGCAAGATCACACCATCTTCCATATCCTTAGCTAGACACTTGAAGTGGAAAAACATTCAGCTGAGATTTCAGAGAGACTAGGAATGCTATTAGTATGACAATCACCACACATGAAGAAAAGTATTATCTATTTTCTTCTGCTAAATATTAGCTAAACTGGTTGAAGTATCTTTGATGATGATGGCTGTTACATGTGTTTTAATAATTCAGAAATGATCAGAATGAAATTAAATGTAATCCACAGATATATTTTCCATTTAAAGCAGCTAGTCTTAGCTAACTGTACAGTTTTGTAGGTTAAAAAAGGACATTACTTAGTGGGTCAGTTGGACCAAAAAAAAAAAAAATCAATAAACTAAGGCTTGTATGTAAAAAAATTATTACATAGTTAAAGAAAAAAAAAGTAAGGGCATATTAGCTAAGGTCTAAAATTTTAAAATAATCATTCTTATTACTATAAATCTTAAACATGTACAAACTAGGTGAATCAAGTCAAGACACTCACATACAACACCTTTATTTCTTTTATTTCGAAACTGATAGGTTGGTATTGTTAAATTATGTTAATGCTTTAATGTTATGCTGTGTTATGCATAATTTATAACTCTAGTGCCAAAATGCATCAGTGCATTTCTCTTGATTAGATATTTTAAGAGCTGAGAAATCTGAAAACTCTCTGGCTGACATTTTATTTAGCAAACCTGCTAATGCAAAGTTGTTTTAGCATATTCACGATGAGTAGATTTTTAGAAGAATGATGGATATATCAATAAGTTTTGTCGTGAGGAGCATACGTAGATAATCCATGACAGCATTAATTACTTCAATGTATCATGTTAACAAAACTAAAGTAGGAATAGATTATCATAGACTACTACACCTGATTAAGATGTCTCATACTTGTTTCTGTAGAATACATAAAATTCTCTCTGTTCTACACATTTAAAGATAACAGTGTAACTCTGTTAAAATTAACAGAATAAAGTGTGAAGTGTCACTTGATTCTGAATTTTAATGCTGAAACAGTGCTATTTTTTATTCAGTAAAGTCCTTCATAAGCATTTCAAGTACTGGCAATTTTTTAGGGATTCTGAATCTCATTTGCAGGTGCAAAAACCTACTATAATGTTGCAGAAGCAATTGAGGAGGTTTGGCAATAAAGATGACATCAGAAGACAGTTTTAAAAGACTAGGCTGCTCTAAATTTAGGTTGTATTTCAGGCTAGAAAGCTATGGTTTGAAGAAAACTCCTGGCTTATTGAATTCAAGTGCTCTCATGAATAATTACACTGTATATTCCTTTTGGTATAACAATCATGATCCACCTGAAAACAATATACGGTTTTTGACGCCCCTCTTCCCACTGAAAACACGTCAGAACCTCAGGATTCCAACAACTGGAAATGTACAGCCTAAATTTATTCAAAACTAGTCCATAATGATCCCACTGGTCTTGGTTGCCAGACCACCAACTTTCTTTATTTTAAGATCTTTTCTCAACTTTTTATCTCGCTGGCCATTCTTCTTCTTAGGATAACCAAACTATGCTCTTTTTCTGTCTGCTCTTTGCTGTCTTCATTCAGCTGTATTCACCTTTTAGCTTTCTGAATATAAGTGGCTCAAAACCCATGTAAAATACCAGAAGAAAAATTGACAGTCTTATGAACCAAAAGTAATACTTCCTCTGTTTCCTGAGAAAACTTTTCCTGAACTGTTCTAAGACCATATCTGCCTTTTCATTACCCTGTGATCAATATTAATCACCCTGCGATGACTATTCTGATGTCATGCCTTTATGATCATTTCCGAGATTACAGCAACTGTTTGTCAGTCCATTAGTTTCTAAACATGTGACCTTGTATTTTGATCTATCAGGTTGTACTCAATTCTCATTAATGCAGGTCAATGTTCTTCCTGCTCTCCTTCTTGTTTTATACCATCTGAAATCCATTTTCTCCCCAACAAAACAAATAGGAAGGAAAAACCACAGAGCTGCAATTCACAGAACACTGTAAAAGATCAAGGTGCATGTAATCAGAATAAACCATGTAGTCTGAATTACACTTGAAAATTGTGCTTTAAATTGTGAATACAATTAAATTGGACCAAATTCTGAATCCACCAATAAATTATTACACAAATGAACTTTTTTTTTCTCTTAAAGAATTACAGCTTACAATTTTTATTGTTTACACCTGTATTAATTTCTTCCTATTTTGTGGTGCTCCTTTTGTATACATCATTTATTTTACACTTATAAAGACTTATTAAATAAGTCTTATTGTTAGCAGTTCTGTCATTTAAAATATCAGATAGTACCTAAATCCTTATCCAGCTATACAGAACTATTTAAAGGGCTAGGAACTGAAGTATCATTTTAATAAATATTTTATTGCCTTTGGATATGACATCTGCCAGAACATGTAAAAGAATATGGTTTGAAGAGGCAAGGGAGATGTGATATGATATTTGGTGAGACTGTGGTTGTGAAAAATTTATATCTAAAGAGAAACTATATTATTGATATAGACATAAAATGTTTTAGGAAACATCAGTATATAACTATCTCAAACACATGCTCTTCTATGAGGTACAAGATACTTGATACTTTCAATTGCCAAGAAGATTGAGAGGTTTTTTCATCCTTAAGTTTTCTCTTTACTGAGAAAGTCACATTGTCTTGTCATTCTGACAAGAGCATTCTCCGTCATGATTTTCTGACCTCTAATCCCTCTAAGGAGAAGTTATCTACAAGTATAGTTGTTGAGACATAGATAGGCAAGTATTTTTAATTAGTTGGTTCTTCACTTAGATTTCTGTCCAGCTAACATGTGAATGATTTCACTAATCTCAGTATAATGATATGTTTAAGTGTATTCAAGAATCAAAATAAATCTGTGTTTAGCGTGTTCAGTCACTCGTAAGTGACAAGTTCAGTCACTTGTAAGTGACAAGTTCAGTCACTTGTAAGTGACAAAAGAATGGTACATATCTCTCCACCCTTCCCTTCAGGAATGAGTCTGTTATCCAAAACCTCATCAGAGTATTTCCAAACATATGAAAGTGATCTGAACAAATCATCTTCAGAGGACCAAAACAGAACATCATCAGCATGAGTGTTTCTGGAGTCCATTTCTTTCACCAGGAATGTGAGGCTAAATATGGAACAATTTGTCATCAAAAGGGAATAAGAGGGAAAATTTACTAATCTGTGTCGATAATTAAAGGAGAAAAAAATTACCATTAACTACAATGAAAAACAGATAGAGATGAGAACCTGTAATACCTTCCGGCACTACATAAGAAGAAGTGATGAGCTGTTGGATTCTTGCCCAAAGTTCAGGGGATGTAGTGAGTGGGTACAGCTTTTCCATGTCATTTATTGAGAGGGAGTTAACCTTCCGCAGCTTCCTGTGAGGGAGGTGATCTTCTCACTGTCTGCAGTAGGGAGGAAAGAGAACTCTCTTTATCCTTTCTACTAATCATCATGGAAAGCATGAAAAAATCTATCAAATTCTATCTGTTAACTTGGCTATTGCTTCAGCTCTCTTGATCTCAGAAAATGGAACAACCAAGATGTTATGTTTCTTTCCTGCAGTTTGATTACTTACAGTTAGGAATTACAGAGTGGAAGTATGTAATAAAAATTATTTTTCTTGTATTTCCCATTTTCATGAATGTAATTGCTATTGTATTAAGGTTGATTTTCAGGAGAAAAGCAAATTAAGAGATTATTTTGCACAAGCTATGGTTTCCATTAGAGGCAAGGTGAAGGGGCAAGAATTAAAGTCTCACCAAATCCGTTTGGTTTTTGGGCTTAAGGAGTGGGGTGAGAGTCCTTCCATTTAATCTTTGAAATAAGTGAAATAGAGGAAAAAGTACTCTTTTTCTTATACAAGTTTGTGATTTCATAACTCCTATTTTCCTTATTCACCAAAGGGAAGAAAGCTGAATAATGAAGAAAAATACCCAAACTATGTGAATACATGCGTAAGCATACACTGTCCTTCTTTCCCCAAATTTCAGGAATGCTGAGCAGTGGAAAAAAAATCCAAATAATATCTCTATTGTGTTCTAGTTTGTATACATCCAAGCCAAGGAAGACATGCCACAGACTATAACCTCTCCCAATCTCGTTCTGGTATGAAGCATCCTGCAGAGAGATCAATAGTAATTTCGTTGCAATAATTTGTTGCCTAATATAGTCAACCGAAGAAAAAAGGGGCAAAGCTGCACCAATAATTCCACCTTCCAAAACTTTAGCCTCTATTACTATTGGTTCTGACAGCAAGCAATATTTGAAGCATATGAGAACAGAGAACTTAAGAAAAAATAGATAAGAAAATCCTGACTATAAAAGATAAAGCTTCTCTATAATAATATAAAAGCTGCTACTGGCTCAGGAAGACAATTTGCATGGGATGTATGTACCTAAAATACTTGCACAGAACCTGCTGGTGTACATAGGAAAACCAAACCAACCAACCTATCATTATTTCTTAACATCAGGGCTAGGTCTGTCATGTTAGTCAATAATAAAAATGAAATATTTTTAAGTACAGTAGAAAAGTGAAAAATAGTTTTGGGCCAAGTTTGCCTATATTAGTCAATATTTATTCACAATGTATGTCACAAACATGTTAGGAAAAAAAAGCCTTTAGGTATATTATTTTAAGACTTCAAAAGTAGAAGAAAAATTGCAAGTGAAAGGAATTTTTTAGCCACAATATTGATTTAAAAACAAAACAAAACAAAACAAAACCAAACCCAAAGCAAAATAAAACAAATCACAGCTAGCCCCCCAAATCCCCACAAACCACACCAAAACCCCACAAATTTTCTGTTGAACCATTTTCTGTTCTCATTACTTCTTGTATATGGATTTGTAAACCCGGCTGCACTATCTCCCACTGTAACAGATACATCTGTTTTCCTACCAGGATGTCCAACTGAGAAGTAATAATACTCTGACTTGATAAAGTAAGACAAATAATGGTGTCATCTCATTAGAAATAATGCATGCATTAAGAGATAATCCTAATCTTATTTCACTCAATGACTTTCCCTGTTTATTTCAACTCATTTAGAACATGTTTTTTCTTTTTACAAAAAAAAAAAAAAACACAAAACAAGACAATGAGTGACCAATAGTAAAAGATTCAAAATTTCAAGCATGTTTGGAATAGATGAATAAATATAATATGATTCTGCACCATGCAAAATACTAATTCATTCTATTTAGCATTCTGTTCAAAACAGTTTGTTGCTTAGATATTTACAAGGCTTTTATATGTGGCTAATAAATAAAATTTTCTCCATATAATCATCATGTAGAATGAAAGGCATACTTGTAAATACATTAGCGTTAACTGTCTAAAGAACTACTGAAGTTTATCTATACAGGATAACCATAAAACAATCATTTCTTTTGTTAAATAACAGAATGAATTATGTCTTCAAATTTTTATCTTTTTTTAACAGATTATTTTTATGGTCAAAAGTATTCTTTCTGCCTCCAACACTTTGAGATTAGTCAGAGAAGCTGCAGGGTAAACTATACATACTGGACCAGTTTATAGTGACGAAGCGTTTAAAGATGCAGCACCGAGTGAGATACGTGGAATAAACCATGGGCTCAGGTTTCAGCTCCCTCCAGCCAGTCGATTGGACGTGCTGGCCTTTGGTCATCTCTGCCTTTCACAGGTCGTATCCACTCTGTGCTTTCACAGGAGCGAACTTAGGTTTTTCAGCTAACACCACTTTTTAACTTAACTGTGATTCTTTCTTCTAGCATGCCGTGCCCTTCCACCTTTAGAGGTCTTAAATGAGCTAAGAAGTGATGGACTGAGACGTTCCTAGGCCTCTAGCCTCCCTTCCTTTGTGAAGCATCTGATTTTCAAAATACATATCAATATAAAAATATGAAGCCATGGGAAGAAATTTGGAGGGAAGAGTGTATCAGACACTAGTGTGACTACCTGATCTTCCGTGTTAATAAACACTTTTGAAACTCCCACAAGGAAGGAATCACTCTTGGAAATATTTTAATTTACAGGCAGTAAATCACTATTGATAGAAAGGTGCTGGCATGGCCCAATAGTGTCAACAGACCCTTTTTATGCCTCCCATTCTTGTTTCTTAGAGGGTTATCATCACCCACTGGCATCCATCCATCCCCTTGGAGTGGCCAATGAACTCAGAGGAAAAATGTTTTTCTTGGAGTAATTATAATACAGCATTTACTATTTCTTGGGCACCACAGAATTGCCAAAGACATCCATGGCTTTGCTGGACACATCTTCCCCAATAGTGCTTGGAGGGTATCCATATAGGATCCAACTGACATCCAGTGGAGTCTGTATCTGTGTAAAGAACTATCACTTTTATAATGCAGAGCTAGGGCAATTTACTGGACAGTGACGTAGTCTAATAGCTCTTGCTTGTGGGTGATGTTGTTTAAAGATCCAGGCCCCTTCAACCCAGACCAGAACATGGTCTCTACATGGCTTAGAGAGAGGAGGTTTAGTGACTCCTTTCCCCTCAGCTGCCCTGTCTAGTGTTTGCACTCAAGCAACTCTACCTATACCAGCTTTAAGGTCAGCTCTTACAGAATAGCAGTAAGAAATGCATTCAGATTGCAAGTCACATTTGGTGGTTTTTTGTTGTTTTTTTTTTTTTTAATTATCAGCTCCTAAATCCAAGTACATTATCTCTGTGAGGCTGACAGGAACTCCTTTCGTCAGAACAGGGATAAGCAGAATAAAACATTTAGCATGTTAAATCACATAGGCCTGGTTCTGGTTTTAAGAGAGAGGAGCTATTTGCAAGTCTGCACACATCACTCCCATTTTACAGCACATGAGTATTTCTATTTCCATAATTTCTTGAAAAATTTTGCCTCTCTGTCCCCAGATTTCAGCATTCCTTTTTTACAGTCATGAACCTCAGCTTTCTCATTTTTATAGTTTCTCTAACTATTGAAATCTCCCTTGACTTCGTCCTCATCCTTGCATTCATTCAGACTGAGCTGTCTCATAAATCTTGGGATCAGAACCCCTGCTGGCATATACTCTAGGTTTATGGCTTCCAGAGCTAAAGGCTTACTAGTGTGACATAAGCGATTGCAAAGCACGTCACTTGCTTACCAAAAATAAGATATCAATGAAGCCAGGGAGGACAGCTCTTCCTTTGAAGCATGCAAAAAGTTTCAGGGATAGATACCATGATTCCATAAACTTCAAGATACTCTACTAGGCACAACCAGCATTACGGAGTTTAACTCACTTAATATGACCAGCTTACCCCAGGCTGAGGATGGGTTTACCAAGAGAGGAATCAGGCCAGATTTAATCTTAAAAACAAGATTTTACTAAATTTAGTCATTAAAAACTCACTTCATGCTACAGCCAGTTCTTACACAATATTAACCACCTTGTACAAACCTGCTAGTGTTTAACAATCATGTTCCAAACTGGTTGTGAGTATGCAATACCGCACAGCTGATGCTGTACACCCAGCGCTGGTGGAGGTGATCCTTGGTTGTCCTTAGGGGCAAAGGCTGAGGTGATGAAGCTTAAGAGCTTGCCGGCAAGAGAAATTGGAACTGAAGTGGTCTTGTCTTTCTTCCTTGACTTCCCTCACTTACGCCACTTTTGCCTCCCTTTCAGAAAGGGGGATGGCGGTGGTGTGTCTCCTCTGCTCCTAGTGCTGCTTATTTTCTTTTGTCTTGTGTATTTGGGAGAATGTCCTGCCTATTTACAGTCTGTTGTGCTTACCTTGGTCTTGGTCTGGCAATTTTTGTTACTTGGATGCCTCCTACATCCAACTACATTCTTCTTTCTTTGCTGCTTTGAGGATGGAGGAAGGGGAAGGAAAGATATTATGAGTAACTTTGGAAGCGAGTTCTTAATAAGAAAAGGCAGGCTCACAAACTTCTTTAGTCTCCAACAGATTTTTCTTTCGTTTGCCTACAGGAGGAAAATAAAATGTAGTTTATAAATAAAAGCCCTTTTAAGAGATTGATTGAAGTTGCTGGAGAGAATTTGATTTCAAAAGCACTCTTCCCACATTAGCTCTCAGAGGACTGTAAGGGTGAACTAATCCTTGTTACATACTTAAAGCCACGCTGCCTTGCTAGTTTAAATCACTAGAAACAAATCTGTAACTACATTTCCACAATAAAATTTCCAAAACAAACAGCAAATTCTCTCAACCCAGGAAGCAACCATTCTTTGGATCTGGATATTTTTAGTAGTAAGTTTGTCTGCAGAGGGTTTGCACTGAGTTCAGCACCAGGCAAGGGTCTATGACTGAGCTCTAGCCCAGTCTCTCCCATCTACAGAACGCATCACCAGTCTCTCCCATCTACAGAACGCATCATCGCTGCCACTGCTTTATTCTGAACTTGCAAACATGACTGCCATGGCTTGACCACTAACCTTCCTTTGTTTTCTTCTTCCAAAAGCTCAGCTGGCCAAAAAAGGAGACATTAAGAACAACCAATCAGCAAGAAATGGGACTGAAAAATCTTCTGTCTATATTCAGCCGCGTAAATCAACATTTCGGTCTTGGAATGTGTTGAGTGCCTGTGTGCTCCAGGTGACTGCTGAACCAGCAGCATTTTCGAAGACAAATATTTAGTTTTATTTTGAAAGAATAGGCTTTTTTTTTTGCTTTTTAATTTTACTATATTGGGGTTTATATCTCTTTTTAAATACTAACCATTAAAACGTTGTATGTCATTTGTGCCAATACATTTATTGCAGAACCTTTTGCATGACTGTGGTGGTTTAATCTAGTAAAAAGGAACGCACTGCTCTTTTCTATCCTTGAAAAAAGAAGAAAAAAAAAAGGACAAAGAAGAATGTGAATGAGAAAGATTGATATGATTTGAGTGGACTGATATGATCTTGATTAAAATTAACCAATTCATGTGCTAGAAGCATTAACTTTTCTAAGGAAATGTAATGGGTTTATTGATAAAATCAGTTATGCAACATAGTTCTTTATGCTATGAATTATACATAGTTATATTAGATATGCATGTTAATTTGTTTTCTCCTTTCAGTCACTGAACACATTAGTTATGAATATCTATCATTTGCAAGGGTATAGATCCCACTAAAATATAAGAACTTAAAATAAAACTTACCTGAAAATCACTCACTTAATTTCAGATTTGCATAAGAATCCTAGTTTCTCCCTTTTTGCAAGGAAAAAAAAAAAAAAAGCTACCACATGTAAGTAATTCAATTCCACCCCCTGCGCCCCCCTGACCTTGTTTCAGTATGAATATCTAGAACTATAGCTCCCAGTTAGTTCTCGCTGATAGCTTATGCACTTCTGGTTAGTGCACTGGTCTGAAAGGGAGAGCAATGGAGTAATGGCATTGATCTTGGACTGAACATTTGTGGACAAATATTGTAGTTACAGACTTCTCATGCAAGTGGTGGCAGACATCACCGCCATACTTGTGATAAAACTAGGAAAAAAGAAAACATGCTTACTTTCACTCAAGAATAATCCATCCTTTCAAGGGTGACTGCCCTCAAGACAGAACTCCAGCCTCTGAATCCCAACGGAAAGGAAAAACATCATTTCCCCACTAAGGTACCAGTGCTCCGAACTCTGGGGTGGATTTAACGTTTTGTACCGGTTGGTTTGGGGAAGTTCCCTGATCACTGTGACGGTTGACTGAACTTCCCTTTAAGGTCTCCACGAACTGTAGAGGCTGCCAAGCAGCGATTAAATATCAGAATTGGATAAAGTGATTCTTGCATCAAAATTTGTGATGTGCTCTGGGTTTTTTTCTGAAGAAAAGGCAGTGCAGAAGTCTAAAATTATCTCAGTTCTCCATCACTAAATGTTCTATGAATGTGATTAATATTGCTGGAGTCATAAGTGTTGGTAAGATATCTTTCTTATCTGAATTACCACCAATTTTGCATGACTGGCATTCATGGACTGAAAAAAAACCCCAAGCCAAACAAACCCCCCAACTCTTCCTTGAGGATGGTTTAATCAATAAGCTAAGTGAAAAAGAAAAACAATGCCGAGGGAATTTTTTGTCACACAGATAATATAATAGATGGTGGTTTACATTTTTTTTAAAAACATAGCCGTAGGTACACTTTTATTAGTTTTGGGAGACAGATGTTCAGTTTATTGGAAAGTGTCACTTTTTAATTAACTTTTAATGTTGTATACACACTATTTTTTTACATAGGCTTTGCTACTTCAGTGCATGTAAAACTGAACTGTAATAAATTTTGTAATTATTTGTCTTATAATTATATATTAGCTGGTGGAGCTCAATTAGCCTATTCCTGGTTTATTGGTTATTTTAGAAAAAAACAAAAACCTCTCTGTCTTGCTTGCTATGATGTTATTTGAGAAAATCTCAATCAACTTTAGTATACTTTGTTATGGTAAAAAGTGAAAAACTGTAATTTGCCAAAGCTGTGTGTCAGAGTTCTGAAAATAATTTTATACTCCAGAGAAGATGCTTTGTCAATACAACATTTTTTCCTACAGTATGCTGCTGCTGCTCTTTGACTTGCAAGGACAGCTCTTTCCCTTTCCACAAATCAAGAAGCAAGTTATATTCAAGGTAGAACTGAAATCATCAAAAAGTTTGAAGTGTAAAACCAGCCTGCCAAACTACCTGAAAAATACATAAAAATGTTTCCAGCATAGAAATTACACATTCTGTCCATAAGAACTGCTTTTCAAAAGTCATCCATGCATTGTGCTGAAATTTCAGCCATGTATAAAATACCAGTAAACACAAATGAAGGACATCTCATGTATCATTGTGGAACAACAGTGCACCTTGCAAGCTAATAGCATCGTTCTCCAGACCCAGAACATCATTTCATTTCACAGAAAAGGAAGATATAAAATGGATGACAAATCTGGATCTCAATGTTCAATGTTATTTCTTCAGTCATTACATGAAAGAAAAAGAAGATATCTTATTTGATACCTATATTCTTCGGACTTTCCTGCATGTAATTTTTATCATAACATTATCTTATTGAACAGTAATTCTCAGACAACTGGTTAGTCAATGATCCTGTTCAATACAGAATATTAGAAACATAAGAAAGTACCAGAAACATCACAGACATTTTGTAATTCATTCTGTTTTACTGATCTCCTGTAATGACTTCAGATGTATTTTAACAAAGACAAATAGAGTACAGCCATCTCATACTTCACATGAAGAGCACTCAAGTAAGCTGAGAAATTTCTCAGTAGTATCCTGTGAGCTCTGGAAAGAGTGCATCAAAGCACTTAAGTGCAATTTTGTCTGTTTTCTAAATTAAACATATTTTGAGCTCTTTAAGAAGAATAAAATATGCAAGATGGACATGTGAAATAAATGTTTTTTCTTTTTAACTCTAGGAAAACTGATTTCACTGAATAGAATTCTATTAATTCCAGTGGGCATATGCCCAGTTGTAAAGAAGCATTTTTATTATTATTATTACTTTTAGTATGTACCTTAGAACTTCATCTTTTGCCAGCAGCAAATCACTGATCAGTGAGACTAATACAGTGTGCTCTCCAATAACTGTTCTAAATTCCAGTACTTGGTGATTAAAAATATTTTCAATATTGCCATTTAAAATTCAGCCTGTTTACTGCAGGATTGCTTGTTATAAATCTAGTCATAACCGTTTCTATTTTATAAACAATGCCATGAGAAAAGAACATAATTTCTCTCGCAGTGAACATTCTGGCAGCATATTTGCTTCTACCTCTACCTAGTGGAAGTATACACACAAATCAATAGATCCCAATAAAAAAAGGAAATCAGGTTTTTCTTTACCTTCTGAATTACTTTTCTCTGCTCACACCAACATAATCTGTGACTAAACAGAAAATGAGTTGTATGGTGCTTAAAACACCATCTATTAAAGTATGACTTCATATCTTTCTCTTCTCCATAATATGATCCTTTATCATTTATCTTCATCTATGAGAGAGTGACCCAGGAATTAACTTTAATGTTAAATGGGGCTAGGATCATAAACTGCTGGCATTGCTGTTATTATTCCTGATATGTCAGGGGGATACCCAATCCATAACATCTCATTACAATTTCTCAAAGAGCATCTCGGTTTGTTTGTTTCTATTGAGCTGGACTTCAAATCAGTTAACCCAGCAAACAACTCTAGTCCCCTCTGAAAGTAATTACATTTTTCAGTACATTATTGGGAGATATGAAGCCATTTGAGATGGCATATCAAGTGGAAAACAGACGAGAAGCTATGAGAGGGTTACAAGAAAATTTATGGCCAGGAAAGTTTTTAATTTCTCCTGTTTTCTGGAATAATCTGCTTGCTTTGCTCCAGTAATGCTGCTAGTTATCAGGTGGATTGATGAAATCATAGCGTAATTAGGAATGCTAGAGAGTGAAAACCATTTATCTAGTTAGGAACTTAAAACTAGAGTTGTATTCTTCATTTGTTCAGAGCACCATGAAATGGCTCACTCACTTGAACATTTAAAATGCATGTGTGAGAGTAGTTTATTGCTAATCCTTAATTCACTTCTTGCACATGTCTAAAAATCCAATATTGGCTTCTTTTCAGTGTAATTTTTTTCCTAGGGCATATAAAAATGTTTTTGTGAAGCAATTCCTTGTAAGTACTGATGAATCAATTTGTTAATTAATCTTAAGAAGTGCACTCCTTGTGAGTGATGAGAGATGTTTTTTCACCTTATCACTTATTAGCCAGTATCCCTAAACTCACGCTTCTCCACAAACTGAGTAATTTCAAGAAATGTGCTACTGCAGAAACCAGTATCAAGGTGGCTCAAATTTTGTGTATTTTACTGAAAATTCTTCATTGTAGGTATATTTTAAGAATGATTTCATTTTTTTGTAAGTTTTGAAAAAGAAGAAAAATAATCAAGGAAGTGTAGTACTCTACATGTACAAGCTGTTTATATTAAGTAGCTTGCACAGTATTTCATATTTCCTCAAGAAGCCCAGAATCAAGTCTGTAACAAAAATCTTTCTGTTCCCATTTTCAGTCTGAATTACATGTCAAGGCTTAAGTCTTAGAAGAGTTCATTTTAGAAATCCTCACTGTAACTCCAGTGATTTAGCAGGGCTGCTGAACATACCATAATTATGTGTGATCTCAAGTCTGATGATAATCTGGGGAATTAAAAAAGGAATGTGTTGCATCTGTTTCAACAAGTTTTCATGATCTGAAAAGCATCATTCATAAGATTACTGCAGTTTCCTAATTTTTCTGTACATTTTTTTAATTCTCCTAACTTCATCTGCAAGTCAGAGTAAGTCATACCTTAATACCGTAAAATGCTAGAAATCAACTTTTTGAAAACTACGTCACTCCAAAACTGGCTGATGTGTTAATAATACCAGCTCACAATGCAGACACTGAAAATTCAAAATTAATATTTTTTACCACTGGCAACATCACTTCCTTCTCACTTCTAAATGTCTTTAAAAACGTATTAGAATTCATTTGCAGCTGGAGGCAAAACAAGATACATTATGGCATATAAAAAATCGCCAGGCAATCAAGTTTAGGAAATTAAACCCCACCCTTTTAATCCAACATTATTTATTTCTTGGGGAAAAAAGAAAGAAAAATAAAGAAAAAAAGGAGAGAGAGAGACATCGAGTGTAAGATATTGCCTTAGCTGAAGAGAAGTAAGATTTTTCACCTATCAATGCTGAAATTGCAGCTTCATTTTCCTTCCTCCCTCAGCTGTCACAAACTCATACACACACACACACACACAGATGCACACACAAACTCAAGTCTATAAAACCCATCCCAGTGAAAAAGAGTTTGAAAAAAATATGATCCTTCCGTTTTTCAAAGTAAATCTTAAACAACCTAATTTAAACATAGATATCTTGTATACTTCAAATAGGGAGGAAGTGCACATTTTATTGGTTAATGAATGACACTTACTGTCTTGGATATAGAATTTTAACATCTTACTCTTCCCATATCCACTTCCATATTCATGCTTCCACATTTAAATACAAAGTTGGCTTTGACATTTACCAAGGAGAAAAAATGAAATAAAATAATAAGTAGGACAAGATTATAGGCTGTCTTCAACGAGGAACACATCTGTTGGCATGGGTGCTACACACTGAGTCATAACACAGCTCGTTACTGAAATATAATGCATTAGAGTGGGAAAAAAGTTGTTTGAAATAATGTCTTTCAGAGAAGCTCTCATAAAAATAATGAAGGTGTAGAACAGGTACTTAGGACTGCTAAAGAAGAAATCAAGAGGTATATTGTCCTCTGAGATCTAGAGTAAGAGTCTGTGAAGGAAAGCAGGTCAACCAGTGGCTGATGTGTAAGTCCCCCACATGATACTGTGAAAAAAGACGGATACTTCAGTGAAGGCAAGAGGAAAGCCCAACAAACAGATAAACCTTCTGCAGCATCAAATGGCAGGTGGTGAATCCCTAACCTGGACCAGTCATGGGTGAAGAGCTGGAAAGTGGTACGAGAGACAAGAAGCATCTAATTATTTTGTAATTTGCTTTAATTTAAATCAGACTTTAATTTGTTGTCACAACAGATTAACAGTGGCTGCACAAACAAATATAATGAATTCAGGGTGTTCCAAAGCCAAAGGCTAAACCTGGATTTATTGTTGGCATGTGCTTTATTCATCTCTCTAGCCTGGGCAGGACTTGTTTCTTTTTTCTTTTCCTTTTTTTTTCCTTCCCAGAGAAGTCCGTGATTTAAAGCAAACTAATGAGAAATAAATAAAATGAAGCAAGCTTCAACTTAACTTGAGGATTTCTGTTTGTGTGGGTATTTCAAAGTAATGCCATAAGCAGCTGTGCCTTATTCCGCTTAATTTATTTTTTTTCTTCTGATTGAGCAAAGAAAAAAACTGTTCTCCAGCATAACACTGATTTGGACCTAATCTGGAATAGCCTTTTTATTAATATTGTACTAAACCTCAGGAAATGATGCCATAGGCCACATATTAGTGCCAAAATACATATGAAGTCAGTTGATTCTATTTATTAAGACCATACAAGGTCTTTGACCTCCTTACAGTGCACAAACATTAGGCCAGCTGGCTTACAGACATTCTTTTATACTAAATCTGCACACTCATATCTGTTAGCGACTTTTCATTTCAGCACGGCACAGGGAGTACCAGAACTGTAGCAGTGGTTTATATGATTATGTTTAGACTGCATGACTGGCCAGTAGAAGTACATACTGTGTCATTTTCATATGTTCATTAGTGGTGGCTGATAACAACCATACTGCTTCTTTCAGGTAGATAAATCATATTAAACCGAGAACCTGGAAATGATCAGGTTAAGAATTAGCTCTGAACACCCATCTCACTATATAGCACAGAAATATTTAATTTGGCAGGAATTTATCACTGGAAAAAATCATCCGAGTGCAAAAACATTTAAGAATGCATTTGCAAAAGCTTGAATAGGCACAAATCCTTTTCTGAGGTGCAAGTATGGGTTAGAGGTGTTACTGATTTTCAAAGAGATTACCTGAATCTGTAATGGAAAGTTGCAAAGTGACTTTGTTTAGTAGACATAACCCACATTTCCTGAGCCCATCAGGCTCTGCAAGCTGCAAACAAACACAATCTGTTTATTTCATGAATAGCCTGTCTGTTCACAACCTCAGGGTCTCCACAGAGACCGAATTCAAAACATTTTGTCACCATTCACGTTCCTTCACTAGTTCACCCGGCCTACATGGGAAGGCATCGTGTTCCGTTCAGGGGCTGGGTATGTGGTTATAGTTACGTTTTGTCTTCTTATTTTGGGCACTAATGGCAGAGTGTTGGTAGCAGGGGGCTGCTGGGGTGGGCTTTGTGGGAGAAGGCAGCTCAGTGCTCTGTGCCGGTCCCAGTCGGTCCCGTAAGGCGGTGAAACAAATCAAAACCAGACTATTGAACGCCAGAACTTCAACCAGGCAGAGGAGCTTGTGGTGCCTCTACTCCAAGATATTTAAGAAAAAAAGCAGCAGCTGTGAGGGCCAGGAGGCCCAGCTGGAGCCACCTCCTCGGAAGGTGGTTCTCCGCGGTGGAGGAGACGGCTCCGAGGGCACCGTGACCATGGGGAACACATCCCAGAGTAGGGACATCCCAAGGGGACTGCAGCCTGCGGAGGAGCCGGCCTGGGGCAGGGACACCAGCAGGAGGGGAATTGCAGGTGAGGCACGCCGGGGCAGGGCAGTGCTGAGGAGCAAGAAGCGGTGAAGGAAAATAAATAAGGAAAGAGAAGCAGAAAGAAACCGTTAAGTGCAAATCCCGACCCCCTGCACCGCCCGTCATCTCGGATCAGAAGGGACTGAGTGTAACATGTGGGAAAACGGAGGGAAGTTGGGGCTGCGAAATGGAGAAGGAAACGTGTGGGACTGAAGTAGAGCCTGGGGGAGGCGTGTTTCTTTAAGTGGTTATATCTTCTTTTTTTCTCAATACCTGAATCAGTAATATAAGGTTTACGTTAATTGACAACAAATCAAATTAAGTGAAATTGCCCAAGTTGAGAGAGTTTAGCTTGTCACGCTTCGTAGAGTAAGCCTTCCTTATGAGATGCAGAAAGTTCCTTCTTCAACTGTAGCTCATCTTTCTAGTCCTCACTGTCTCAAACACTTGCAGCACAGGAAAATAACAAGCTTTTAAAATTCTCTATAGGTCTTGAAGAACATCGTAAATGAAAATGCACATCTTCCTAAACATGTGGTAGAAAAGTAAGACAGTTCTGACTGGACACTTCCCTATTAAAAAAATAAAAGTTGATTGTCCTTATATTCCTGTTTTGGTATGCCTTGAATTAGGGGTACTTTCACCCGGTGAGACTGACAAATTCTAGGTTTCTCTGATTAGTTGGATCTGACTCTCTGGGAAAAACCAGCTCTGATCATTACATCTGTAGAGATTACACTCTTTGAGGAAATTTGTCTTGAGAGGAACTCAAAAGCATAAAATGGCACTTAAAATGACTGAATGAGGATGCCTACAAATCTTCGTTAAAAACCTCTTAACATTATATTAGGAGAAATAATTGAATAATAGAAATATTCATGCATTCATATAAGCACTACTTCATTTTCCCGAGACTGCCTTCATTTAACATGTGCCTAAGTGAGAAGCAGCCAGAAATCCCTCTCAATTTTGTTTACACAGTTCAGACATTAATAGTTTTTTCTTTCTTCCTTTGGGCCATAGATAGTGTACCTTCCGTGATTCCCATAGTATTGTTTTTTATAGCCATGTTTGTTTGTTTGTTTTTCATAGTATTGTTGTTCAGAAACTGAGAAAGAGGTTTAAAGACTTATTCAATCCAAAATTATCAACATTTAGCAATCAGTTATATCCTCTAGTAATATTTAAAACAATTTCTATGAAATTATCTAGAAAGTAACTACAGTTTATCCTGCTTCTCCTAAATTCAGTTCTTTCCTAACATTTTGCCCACTGATCCATTTCCACGTTTCTTCTCTTTCACAAGTGCAATCCCACTTATCCCATTATTATCTTGTCCAGTTCCTTTCCTTGTGTTTCCCAACCTCTATATCTATTCTACTTCTGTCTTAATCTAACCTAATCCTGGAGCCTCGGTAGAGGGGTATTTATGTGAGTTTTGTAAACTATTCACCCTTTGTGATTTTTATGCCTAAAGTTTCCCCTGAATTAGATTTCAAAATTATTCACAGTTGGGCATCATGTAGGTCTAATATTAGCTAATTGTAGTAAGTAGAAGCAAAAAGTGAAATATGTCTGGTTTATGGGATGGCGATGGATTTTTGTGTGTGTATATTTATGCACGTGTGTTTGTGTGTAAGACTTAGAGGCTTTTTCCAGAATCCTTGTATTCTTAAATTACCTAAAAAATTTTAGCACATATAGACCCTAGTGTTCCCATTGTCAGAGTTATTTATGAATAAACTTAGGCATTCACGTAAATTGTTAAAAGGAGCAACATGCAATTTTTTTTTAAACACTGGCCTTCCTTTAATAGAATGGAAATAAAAAAAATGAGCCAGTCAACAAGAATAAAAATGGATTCATAATAACTGGATCCTAATAGGATGCTAAATCTCCATGCTATGATAAACAGCTGTCATACAGAGGGCTGAGTTCACCAATTCACAGACAGGAGGGGATTAGATGATGTGTTTTGTTGTTTACATATTCTAAGATTTTGGGATCCCTAATGGAATTCACATCCTCCATTTAAATCTTCTTTAAATCTTTGCCACTGCTACCTACTTTAATCTCTTCTTGTAAAGGGAATGTTAAAACAGGGAACATCAAGGGCCATTTTCAACTTCAGTGTAGAAAAAGAGGGTGCTCAGCA
>JAVJGG010000008.1:1732242-1750349 GCA_035590195.1 Aviceda cuculoides
GGCCACTAGTTCCCAGGGTCCTCCTTTTTACCCGTTTCTAAAATGGGTGTGATCTTTCCCTTTTTCTGGCCACTGGAGACTTCTCCTGACTGCCATGACTTTTCAAATAGCAGCTTAGGAACTACACCTGCCAGTTCCCTCAGGACCCTAGGGAACATCTCATCAGGTCCCATGGACTTGTGTATGTTCAGATTCCTCAGATGATCTCAAATCTCTTCTTCTGCTACCATGAGGGGGCCTTCATTCCTCCAGTCCCTGCCGTGAGATTCAGGGACTTGAGAGATGTGGGAAGATATGCACACGCACATGTATATAAACCCCTACATTCACATGTTAAAGAAAATTTTTTCTGCATTTTAAATTGGAGTGCCAACCAAATCCTCTTTGGTTTCTTTTCACAAAGTTTCTTACAGTTGTTCCGTAGCTGCTATTATTTAGGGAAATGAATGGTGTTTATAGCTCTATTTGTGCTCTAAGTAAAATGAAAGTTAGAGATATTGACATCTTTGATTAGAAAACCTGATGTTGCTAGAAAAACAGGCTACTTTGAGGGCATTTTGTCAGATCTGAAACAGAATTGATAACTTATTGGATAAAAAAAAGTTAAGAACAATGGTTCCAAGTTTAATTTGATTATGCCAATCAGTTAAATACATCAGAGGTTAGGACCTATGGAAGGAATGAAGTATTTGCAAAGGTAGAGATGATTACATCGTTATCTCCTGTAGGTTACCTCTCTGCTGAAGATGATTCTGGAAAAAAAAAAGGTGTGCTTTAAAAAATTGTGCTTTAAAACTGTTCTGTCCTGTGAAACCTTAAGTTTTAATATCCAATTGAATTATTATTTTCATTTCCAGCCCTGTTTTTTAAACTTTTTGTTTGGTTTTAGTTAGTGACTGACACTGAGAAGTTATAGATTAAATAGCTGTTTTCCAGTAGTAGAAGAATATTCGTGTCCTTATAAATTTCCTGTATAAATTCACTTTGGTATATAATGGTATTATTAAAAAAAAAAATCCAAGAAAGCATTTTATAAATCATATTAAGAAACTAATTTTACATATGAATGAATATAAAAAATATAAAAATACCTTTTATTGTATTTTGAGAAATAAGTTTTCAGGGAAATAAGAAAGAAAACCTTGGTTTTACAAAAAATACTGGTTTGATTTGCATTTCTGTTACACCAACCTAACTGAAGGGATGTCAGGACATCCTGTCTTAATTTTTGATGAGTTCATTTGCCCGTAGGAAATTCCTAATACAGTTAATTTTTATTTGCTAAAATGTTCAAATTATCTTGGAAGTTTTATGATGGACATGACATGGCCTAAAAATAGTTCATTCTGTATCCATTCTTCCCATCACAAATGAATTTCATCTCCCACTTTAAAAGATTTTAAGTGATAATGAACAATTTTTCCTTGACAACACTGGAGTGGATATTCGAGAAGCTAAAATTAGTTTAGTTACAATTACAGAGAATTGATATTACTTCATGAACAAAACTGAAAGAAATCCTGCAAAATCATTAACCTGAGATTAGAAACAGTCTGTCACAATAATGAGGACAGGGAACACCGATACTCTTTCTATGTAACTCTGATTACAGATCCATATCGCTGAATACAGAGAGGGGTAGAACTAATAGCACACATTTATCTAGGAAAATGGAATTTTGATCACGTGCATTTATAGGAAGATCAATTAAAATGTTTGAAATTTAATGTCCACAATTTCTTTGTTACTTTTTAAGGGACTGACTCTTCCTTTTTGGCTTTGGCTTTGTGGTTTTTGTTTTGTTTTTACCGGGAGATATAGAAAAGAAAGACTAAAAATGAAAAGAAACACTTAGGATTATTTCCAATTTTCCCTTAATTTTTTGAAAGTGACGATTAAATCCTTAAGAGTTATTTTTTTCTAGTTTTGCTCAGAATGTTTGCCATTATAAAGCTAAATATAAAAAGAAACATTTATTTTCAATTTTTCTTCAGAGTTTTTGAACAGGTTCGTCTTAACCCAAGTAGCTGATTGCACCTCAGATTTTTTTCTTTGAGGACTGTTACTCACTGAAGTGGAAAAGATTCTGTGTGCATTTATTTACACACATGAATTACTCTACATATATATATATATGCATGTATATGTGATTATCTATATGTACACACCCGCATACACCTATCAGAGACACATTAGGTTAATATCACTGAACTATATGGTAATGCTAGCCCCAAATAAGTTATAAATTTAAATCTGGAAGGGGCTTGCAAAACTGTTTGCTTGCCAACTGTCTGATGTACTGAGTTATTGTAATTTATTACCAACCTTGGTTAGCAGGTGTGAAATGCATCAAGGAAAATGTTGTGAATCATCACCATGTTGTTTTCATCCATTGTGTTTGCTGTCTGCAGCTGAAATATGAATGAAATGATGTATTTTATGCGTTTTTTTTCAATGACAGCCAAAGAAAATACATACAAGGCAAAACACTTTATGATGGTTCCTTCATATTTTTTACACTTCTGCTATGAAATATTGCCTCTGAAAATGTTTAGACACACTGTGTTTCCAGGTTGTATGTACTTTTCCTGTGGCTAAGCAAAAGAAGCAGTGGGAAAACCTCGGTGGAAAGATCACTCATTACCTGCCTCATATCACATTCACTTCCCAAAACTTTTGCCAGAGGCTCATGTCAAATGCAGAATACTCCGTTAGATATAAACCTGACAGTTCCTCCAAACCATAGATTGTTCCAGCTTCTTTGGCATCTCCAAACACAGTAAAGTATTTCATTGCTTTAATAATAGCTAGAGGGATTCCCTCTACAAGGTATAAACCTAAACTGCAGCTTCCCTATTAGAGGATGAATTCTGAAAAAGGGATTCTGGCTCTGAGTCACAACTGACCAAACCGAGCCTAGTTATGCAGAATTCCGCCATATCCCGTTACTAGCAGATCTCTTCCCTTCCACTAAATCTACTGAGCCTTGCTTAGTGACACAAGTCTGTAGTTAAACTGGTAATTTCAGCTATTTTCCACTGTCCCGCTCCTGCCTGACTCCTTTCGGGCGCAGGAGAACAGCAGCCGCACGAAGCAGCCGGCCATCTACCTTTTCTCTTAACGGCTACACCTGGATACGGCTAATGCCACACTTAATGCTAAATTCAGGTAAATGCACAGTCACGGTAGGTTTGCAAGAGGCTAGAGAGTCTGAAACACATAGACAACTCGCCGCAGTTGTGCAGATCTGCTGATGCTCAGGTTTTAAATAAATAACCTCATTTAAAAATAGGTACTTATTGAAATGATTTGATTTAAAGGTAGCTCTAAGAATTTGATGTCGCACTAGTTCACTTTACAGAGCCATAG
Organism: Aviceda cuculoides; assembly: GCA_035590195.1. Classification (NCBI taxonomy): domain Eukaryota; kingdom Metazoa; phylum Chordata; class Aves; order Accipitriformes; family Accipitridae; genus Aviceda; species Aviceda cuculoides. Next base: position 1,735,612 of record JAVJGG010000008.1, read on the forward strand.
CATCTTTGGTATTTTTCTCTTAAATCAGCTGTTTGTAAATTTATGCACGAAATATCCCTATTTTGAGGTATGTATTTTGAGATTACACTGTTCAAAAATCTTTTGTACTGTTGTTCCAAAATACAAATGCATTCTACATTTTTGCTTTGATCTGCGTGCAGATGTAGATTTTTTTTACATACATAAAACACAAACACAACACACATATACATCTACATCTACACACAAACTTACTTATTTTATATAAGAAAATCACAGATCATCCTGGGATGGATAGTGAAAGACTTATAGGAATGATTGGACATAAGATTGAGTCTTACATAATTAAATGGAAAAATAAAAATAAGTTTACTGCCCAGGCTATGTTCTCATATGAACACACAGTCATATACATCTTAGCGATTGGCTTTATGCGGCTCTAAGTTGAGATACAGAGTACTCTGACATAAACTGGGGGAAAATAAATACAGAGAAATGCAAGCCAGAAGCATAAGTCTACAATTAAGGCTAAAGTGGCATATGAGGCAGTTGACTCAAGGTACTCCATCAAATGAGACTACCCACATACAAATTGCACTTAGACGCCAATTTAATAACTTTATCGTAAATGTAATTTCTTAGAGCATTAAAATATATACATTTTAGGACAGTTAAGCATATTGATTTGGGGAGGAAACAAAGTTTCATTTATTGAGTTATTGAAAAATTGCTAAATTCTGACTATTTGGGAACGTATAGCCTTTTACCTTGGTGCAGTTGTATAAATACCAGTTTAGAAAACTCTAGCTCTGCAATACTTTTTAACATAGCTGGTACTTCAAGGCAAAACTTCTGGCATTTACAACTTAATACACATACAGTCAAAATGAATTTCATTCTATTCTTAGCTCCAAAACCAAAAACTTCAAAAGGTTTAGAAAAGAAGTATATTACAGTAATCTGCTTCTGTAGTAGGGGTATGCCGTAGTAACCATATATCTGCTATATGTAAAGACTAGTTAACTAATTTGCTTGCTTTCTTATTTTTATTCTTTCTTTTTTTTTTTTTTTGCATACTATATATAATTCTTTGAATTCAAACTCATAAAAAACTGTTGATGAGATTCAGCTTCAGAGGAACAGTTTTTGACTCATAATATTTCAAAAAACACATTTCTGGAAACTTTGCCATATTAAATCTTATTATTATAGGGGTCTGGCACAGTCATTATTGAGTTGTCATCATAGTCTACAGGATATAAATCTAAAAAAAATGCCTCCAGTATAAAGAGAATTCTTTATTAAAACCACCTTTCTTGAAGACTGTATTACATCAATATGTGATTTTTGTGTGAGCAGGGCTTCTTTTTATGTCACCATGGTTGGTCAACTGCCTGCTTGTGTTGCATCAGTAGTAGAGCTATTAGAGAATGTAGAAAGCAGCCTGACAAGGTGACCTTTTAAAGAAAGGTTTGTCACACCAGGGATCCCAGGAAGATCTTCATCAAAATGAATGAAATATCTCCCTATTTTTTTTCAAAACTTGAGGAGTGAAATATCCTAGGGTGATTTATTTCCCTTATCTTTGATAGCTCCTTACTTAATAGTCCAAGTTTGATTCTGTACGTATTCCAAGCAGAAAATGCTAAGAAGCAGTAGCAAGTTGTTACTTCCATGTCTGGTCATCATCTTACTGTTTGATGGTATTTTGGCCAAATTTTCTACATTTAAAATGTTCCGCTGCAGGTAGCTAAAGACAGTGCATGATGACAGAGTCATCAGTTTATCAGGGTTCTCTGCCTAATAGGCATGAGATACGCAGAATATAGCTGTAAACAAATATAGCAATAATTAGACAGCAGTACCAAATACGTATTTCAGATCCTATTATCCAAAATGTGAATATTGGCAGATTAAAGCTGACTTGCAGGGAGACCCAACATATATAGCGAGTTACAAATTAATGTGCTTCCACTGATGCTGGTCACCAATACATACCCATTGGACACTTAACAAACCTCTTGATTCAAAGTAGGCGCTATCTTATGTGTCCAGTCCCTTTATGCTGCCAGTTTAACACAGCATTTCTATGAGAAGCTACTCAGGAATTTTCAATGTACGAGCAAATATATGAGAAATTCTTTATGCTGTCTTCCTTCAGCTCAAGGAAGTTGCCATCTGCTTCAGTCACGCAGGAAGAGTTCAACTAACAGCAGCTCACATGTGCATTCCAGAGCTGCTGAGCCAACTTTTCCAAAACCCTGGCTATGTCAGTAACCAGCTAGCTAGCAACAATCATCAGGTGCCGTGTTTCTAATTAGCAATAACTTGATGAGTATCATTTTCCCCCCCTTTAAATAGCAGAATATGCAGGGCTCCATCCTCTTTCAAAATAAAGAAAGATGCACTTAATGTAGAAAAAATTGCTAAGTGTATCCTTTAGATAAATTTGTCCAGCACTACTAACAAAAATACAATATGGCATAAGGATAGACCATATACCTCCTAATTCCAAAAAAAAAGCAATTTGTCTTTAAACACCTTGTTTCTTGAATAACTTGACTTGCTGAAGCAAGACGAGAAATTTCTTCAAGCTCAGTTCCTGGCTGCTTTACACTTCTTACTGCAACAGGCAGAGTGAAGTGGTCTTTTCCAATTCTCAGGAATACGCTTTTCCACGGGAATAAATGCTGTGCCTGTTTTCCTCACTGTATCTCCCCGTGATCATTTGTGCCGTGAATACAAGTGCTGGGCAGGTCTTGCTGCTAAGCTGCCAGAAATTACATCACAGTTAGACAAAAGACTTGGTGAAAAAAAAAGGGGTAGTGGTGGGAGAAAACCAAACATTTTCACAGGTGACTTGGCTAAAGATCTGGTTTAGAAAAGATATTTTTTTTCTTTGAAAGAAACTGAAGAGAAGAAAGAAAAGAAAGATGGTTTTTATTGTTTGAAAAAGGTCAGAGAAAGTACTTTAGGAAAGTTAGCTAGAAACATATCATAAAGTAAGTATGTCAGAATGGGCATCTAAATAAAAACAGTTAGGAAGCAAAAATAACCATAATTATAATCCATGAAAAAAAAAAGCCACGCTAAAAATGGAAGTAAGTTTACAAATCCAAGCTCTAAGAACTCTAACAGCACATTTGAAGAGCAAAATAATACTCATCTTCCACTCAGTGTGATCTTTGTTTTAAGCTCACATTAAACTGGTGTATTTATAAAGGCTACCAGTAAAAGAATTCTGCATTCTTAGGTGGAATTTTTAAAATTATTATTAATAATATTGTATTTAAAGCTTATAATATAAAACACAACTTAGGTTAAAGACCTATATTTATTCTGAAGAACCCTTTTGATTTTTCTTGCAGTTTAATTTGCCAGAATTAATGTTTGGCCAGGTGTGATCTCTGCCTAAACATGGCTTTTTAATACAGCATTCTAAGGAAATAAATTTTCTGAGATAATGTTGTTCATCCTTCATCCACTCATTCCTTTCCCCCAAGGTGCTGAGTGAAATGGAACTGAGCTAAACTTAATTATTCAAAGAAAGATTCTTTACAGTTTCTTTTTCTTCAAGCTGTAAAGGATTAATTTTTCAATTTAATGTCATAGTAATACACAAATTATATTTGTCTGCTTTTTAAATGGAGAATTATTTTAATTCTATTTTTTAAAGAAGAATTTAGCCTAAAAATATTAAGAATTATGTTATGAATACTGAAATCCCAGTTATTGTTATTGTAAACACTGAGATACTAATCTTTAGATTATTTTATATATTAACAGTTACAAAGAACTTTTGAGTTACAGTTCATTTCATCCTAATATATGTGTTCTAAAATTGATCAGATGAGTTATTTCTATGCTCTTGCTTAACATAATGAAGTCACAAAATATGAACATAAAAACCTGTGAAAAGTAGAACAATAGCCAACAATTGATAATTATAAGTTGTAATGTGGACATTCAGACTTTTTTTTTTCCTAATCCACATTCTGACTGGAGGTTCCTTGGAACAACTTTACACTGTGGTGCTGACGTTACCTGGATGGAGAGAAATGAAGATTGCACCAGCATATGAATTTGAGATAACTCTTGATCTACCTGTCAGTTTTCAAACACAGTAAGGCTGAGTCCCGGATTAAGTGTATATATAAAAGTTTAAGTCTACTGACTTTGCAGATGATTTGGGGGAACTAACAGAAATGTAATATGAACCAAGCACAGCCCGTGTTGATAGTCTCAACCAAGGCAATTAACCCAGGCAAGCATTCTGGTGGTCTCTGCCAAACTTTTCAAAGGCAGAGGTATTTTTACCACTAGAGATATTACCACCGACTTTCCTACCAATTTCAAGTAATAAGTTTCAAGAACCTTTAGATTAAATTTATATAAAGTACCTCTTTGCCTTATATTTCTTTTTACCTAGATTGCTTTTGATACCACAGTATTAAGACCTTGCAAATGGTTTCACAAGGCATTTCAAGGAGGTACATGAAATGTTTGTGAATGCAACAATCCCCTAGTTTTTGTGGCCAGTCTTTACAAATTTCAATGGCAGTGTAGTAAGAATGAATGCTATGTTTCTGTGGTTTATGGGTAGTTCATATAAAGGTTGAAGGTGCATATAGTTTTTTATATTTTCAGGTCCACTTCAGACAGATAGCTGAAAAGAAAATAGTCGTGCATAAATGTAAAGTTAGAAATAGGTAGATGGAAAAAAAAAACCCCAACCACACAGAAGTTCTTGCTACTTTTCACATCCCCACATACCAATGTAGTGTACTTTAATCTTGGAATTGATTCTGGTGGGCAAGAACTCAATCTCTCAAACAAAAAAATTACAGGTCCGTTAAATACATTAATGTATGTGAAAGACTTTGGAGTCTGATCTGGTTCCTGTGCTTATGCAACCACAAATGAAAGCTTAGTCATTACTTTGGAAATGTCAAGTTTTTTTAAAACTCAGGCACTGTACATGAATTTGTATGTGGATGTCTTTTGGGATGGACTATTTCCAAGGTCATTAGTAATTAAGATTTTTGGTCTTGGTCTTTATGTCAAGTTACCTAGTTTGTCTCAGGAAGAGGTAATCACCTACACTCTATGCAAATTCCTCTTTTAATACCGCAAACTGACTTCAGTCTGGATGATTACAATAATTGTAAAGGTTTTTCTGCAAAGTTTACCATTCATCCCATTTCCTTTAACTATGTCTTGTTACATCTCCCTAAATTTCCTGGTCTTTCGTCCACACAAATTATGAATTTTCATTGTGCTTGGGATTTTGTCCTTGGGATTTACTTACTGCTGACAGGGCAAACTTTCCTACCCCTCTCCCCAGCACTCCAGTGGAGGGCCAGGAAAATTTTCCAGCAGGATTGAATATAGAAACTAGGCAAATGGGAAAGGATGGCCACCCTTTCACATTTCTTTGTCTTTAGACACCAGAACGGTTCTCCAGTGCTTTTGCATAGCTACTGGACTCAACCCCCTGTCAGCAGAACTATTATGGGAAACACCCCACCGCTAGCTGACTCCTCCCTCTTAGCCGTACAGTTGCAGCTGCAGAAAGGAAACTTCGGATTTTACTGCTTTTTGAAGCAGCATTGACTTCTGAACAAACATCTGCATTAGCATCCTCAGGATCAGCCACAGGTGGCTGTGACGTGGAAAGCCACGTCTCCTCAATTCCAGCGGTGCGCCTTCTCTCCCTAAGAATTTTAACAGCGCCCTTAAGACAGCGAGCTCCAAGGGAGAGACTTCCAAATGGTCCCCCACAAAGGAACAGGTACGGTGAAGCTAGTGCTCTTCTACGTCCCTCTCAATTTATGCTTACGCGGATCTTCCACTTCAGGTCCTCTAAGAAATGGTGGAAAAACTTGAACTCAGGGACATCGCTCTGTCTTTACATCATTTTTCAATATGTTGAGCTAGGATATCACCCCCCAAAAATACGCTTTAGAGGTCCGACAACAAAAGGCTGCATAGCACAAGCAACCTCAGTTCTGCCAGGCAGAAAGCATTTGGACTTCCATCAAGCCCTTTCTGTTTTTATGGCTCTCTGCATTCTGACTACTAAATAAAACAGGATTCTTTCAAATTCCTGGGCATTTTGCCACCGCTTTGGGCCATGGGGCCAATAAAAATCATTAGCAATACATAAATTTTATCCAGTGGGCTTTCCTGAACATGTGCAAATGTTCATAAGGTTAGAGAACAGAAATCCACATGTTGTATCTTACATGCTTGGAATGCATCCAGTTTAACTAGTTTAGAATAAGTTCATATGAATATCTTGACATTTTTATATCAAATTAGGACACATGTGGTTCAAGTACCACAATAAGAATTCTGATTAAATAAACAGATTACTATTACATTCCAGGAGATAAAATTAAACACTGTAAAAAGCACTGCTTTTTCATCTTTACGGTATTATAGTAACACTAAGATACATGAAATATCCATGAAATCCATGAAATATCCAGATTTTCTTAGATGTAAATTTGCCTTTTTAAAATAGAAAGTTTCCATCTTTAACAGAGTTAACATTTCCTGTAGGAAAGCAAGACACTTGAGATATTTTGGGGGGGGGGGGGAAGGCTTAAATCTAGTATTCTGTACAAGCATTATTATGGGATAGCTTGGACTAATTTTAACACAGATATAACTTGCTTTCTTGACATGACTAACTTAACTGACTTATTCAGTAAGAAGTACATACTATTGTTTAACTATAAGTTTGCTAAACCTGGAAAAAAAATACCCTGTTTTTGGCTTGTCCTTGCACTGTTTTGAATAAGCAAGGCAGCTAATACTTTGTTTTGTTTTTTCACGTGTTTTTTTTTCTAGACTAGTGTCAAGTAGAAACATGCTTTTAATGTGAAAGTAAAAATAGCAGGAGCAATCTGTAAACTTTTAAAAATACCAATACCTCAGCAGCACCCAAACTACTAACATGTAAACATGTTGGGTCTGATAAATATGACACTTAACAGAATTCTGCACACATTGCTTTATAATGGTATTATTTTGCTGAAAATCGTGCCATAACAACACTGAGCATTTAAATATCCTACAACACATCTTGGGAGTACACTTGAAAATCATTTCATAGGGTTTTTTTGGAGTTAAATGGAACTGAAGGTGAGACTTTTTATAACTATGTCTTGTTGTGGCTCTGGCTATCCACCTATCCACCCGCTCCAAAACTATTCCTTTCTTTGGGCTATGAGCTTTTGAAAAGTGTAGGACACTATTGTACATGGAAGTACCGAGGCAGAGCTCTCCTGAAACAAAGATGAAAAGTGATCACTAAATTTTGCCTAAGAGTTATGATTACTAGGATGATACTAAGATGATTATCAGTGAAAGTATATTTTAGCATCGGTGGATGTTAAAAAAAAAACAACAACAACAAAAAAACCCCAAACCGATCAACTCCCCCACACCCTTACAGAAGTGGTAATGAGACCCACTGTTGCTGATATGTCAAAACCCCAGCAAGAGTAGGGAAGGATTTAAAAAAAAAAATTAAAAATTGCTATTTTAAGACATTTGATTTGGCCTGAGGATATTCTTAATTTTTTGTATGTTGCGACCTTAAGTTATCACTGAAAATTTTGTATCCTTAGACTGATTCCAAATGGCTGTAGAGGAAAAGTGCTGCATTTGTGTTTCTCTCATCTTAAGTCACCATGACCTAAGTTTTCTAAGCTGTGCACTGGTGTGAGAACACAGTGTCCTTATAAAATGTGAGAATTTTCTTGCATTCTGTAACAATATTTAATCTGGGTAGACTGTCAAAATACTCTGTCTATATATCCAGTTTCTTTCAGTTGTTACTAACACCTTTCTTAATTTATTGTGTAGTTTTCAGCAGTGTAAGAGTGATTTAATAAAAAATAGCATATATAATTTAGTTTTGCTAACATGTACAGTATGCTAGGCACTTTTATAAAAATAAGGAACAGCAAAGGTGAAACAACTTGAGCATTAACTGGATAACATTAGAAGTACAGCTCTGATGACAAGTACATTTAATAAATTTATTTTTATTCATTTTTGAATAAAGCAATATTGTAAATTTTTTTTCTCAGATAACTCCATATTTAAGATGTGTAGAAATATTGCCAACTAATCATCTAAGCATGAGAAGCACAGAACACAGTTATAGACAAACTTGAGTGACCGTATTCTGGGAAAGTGACACTAACTGCAGTGGGAAACATAAAAATGTAATGTATTGATGGATAAACCTTGCTAAGCATGGAGAATTTAATTTTGTTTCTTTATTTGTTCATCAGTTGTTTACTTAAAATAACATTCAATATGATTGTTTTCAAAAGTTGTTCATTTCAACTTTTTGTTGTATTATTCAGTTTGTGCCCATTATTTATGGGTAAAATGACAATCGTTCAAGTCTAATTCAAATCAAATTAGATGACCCAAGTTTTAATAAAGAGGAACAATGTTTTAAAAATCATTGATCACTTGGAAACTTCTATGGGATTATCAAGTAAAAGATATATATTTATTTTTAATAACAAATTAAATTATCTTAAAAAAAAAAAAAGTTTTTACTATTATATGCTATGGGAGTTTCCAAAAGAAAGAGAAAGGGCGTCTTTTTTATTAGAAGGCTATAGCGTCATTGAGATTCTCTCCGATTCCTCTAAAGAAGAATATAGGGAACATTTTTAGAAGACAAACAGGAGAGAAGGTGCCTTTAATGTATATATATATAGTGATGTACGTGCGTATGTGTGTGCCTACGTACACACACATAGCATCTTTTAATTCTTTCTCGTCTGCCTCCCACTTTCCTCCACCCAGTAATTAACCATAGCGGCCCGACGAGGGGTTGCACCAACCGTTCCGCGCCTCGCAGCCGGCGGCGCGAGCCGACCCGTTACTTCCGTAACGACTGCCGGCTGTAGCGAGCTAAAAAGTGCCGGCAAACACCAAAAAGGGGCAGAAAGAACGCTCGCAATTGTCACTTACCATCCCTTGTTAATTGTAATTACCCTTTATTACATTAGCCGAGTAATTGAATTGTGGTGGAGGTTGGTACCTGTAATCACGTAAACTGTAGATCCCTGCAAACTTTCACTTCTACTCCGGATTTTGGAAACGAAGCCTCTGAGGTACACAAGCACATTTTGCCAAAGAAACCCAGAGCAGACGGGTGTTGTAAACCACAGGTAACACTGAGACCTGACGTCACCTGATAGAAAACTGAAAGTTACAGCATAGCTAGTTCTGGCCTTAGTTTTTTCCTGATATATTTTCTTCAGGAGTAAAAGACAAATTGCAAAGACTTTTATCTTTTTGACTTTTTTTATTAATTTCAGTTCATTTTAGTTTTAAAGTGGCAAAATCTGAATTTGTTTTTTTCAACTAGAAAAAAAAAAGAAAAAGAAAATTTCTAGTATTCAGACACAATAATGGTTTTGTCTTTTTCAAAGATTATAATTAATATTAAATTTAAATAACTGACACAAAAAACTTCATCATTATGTTTCAATTTATTTCAGTGGACTTCTTACATTTTATATTTCTTTTATTTCTGCACAGAAAACTTTGTTGGTTTTTTTTTTTTCACTTCTCCCAATTCAGATGAGAAGTGTATAGAAAATCAGGGGACAAGTTCTGATTAATATAATAATTAATCCTGGAAAGCCATAACAAACTTTAAGTACTTTACCACCCGTAGCACACAGCCTCTGCTATCAGTACTCCTATGCAAGCCTTGGCACAAGCTACTTCCCAATATTTTTTCACTTTGAAAAGAAAAAATTACCCAAGTCTAATCTAACTGGCATTCTGGTTGTTGAATGTTGCTGTTTTCTATACAGAACTGCCCTTTTTGCCAGACCTTACAAACTTGCTGTCAATGGAGCCTTCTAAGAGAAGTGTTTTGTAAAATCTGGAACATCATTTGGGCTTGAATTTCCCTTAACTGAAACCAAACAAAGAGTCTTACATACCTGCTTTGGAGAAATATTAGGAAAAATTAGTAAGAAGCAGCACTGCTGATTATAAACATCTGTGCTCCAGCACTGTTGTAGGCCCACAGTCCATTTTGAAATCACTCTGGTTTATTTTATGTGATTAATACGGCAGCATTTAAGAAAAATATCTATGGGATTTATTGTATGGAACGCTTATTGCAAAGAGAGTAATAGACCTGCTACTGTGTGAAGGATAGGTTTGTCTTTTGCCTTCCTTCGCTGGTGATAATTTTTTTATAGTGTACTTTTATGAGAACAACTTACTGACAAAGCTGTGATTAAATTATATATATACATCTATCTTGTGAACACTGTTGAGCATCAAAAAGACACCTCTACGTCTTTTACTTTTTTCCTTTTTCTTCTCAATACTGGAACATGGAGCTACAGAATTGTTCAGTATAAATAACATAAATTACATAACCATGCTCTTTTGGGAAAATAAAACATTTCTCATCTGGTGAATAAAATACCTTTTTCACTTTCAAAGCTATGCAGAACTGCCATATTTTATACATTAAAGAATGTTTATACAACACGCTTTAGGAAAAAAAAAATCTGGATGAACAGACTTTATCAGGTGTCAAAACGCATCTGTTGATGAATGGCTTTGTATGTGTTCTGAGTTAACATTAATCATAAAAGGAAAGTATGTCTTCTTAATCCAACCTTCTAGAATAATCATGCATTTAAGCAGAATATAAATTAACTAGAATGCATTTATAAGACAGGTATTCCAAGATTTTATTACAGGAATAAGCCTGGAACAAGTAGGATTACAACTACAAAAATGACAAATATTTCACTTATTCTTAAAAGCCTGCATATTGTTTAAATTTCAGCTACTCTATTTATTGGATTAATGTTAATTTTATGTTGTAAGTGGAATCCTTTCTCTCTGCCAAAGTGGAACAACTGTGTAATACATTAAGTCTTATTGTTCATAAATAAAAGAGCAAGGTCCTGCTCTGTCTTACAGTTATGTGCAGCTCTGCTATGTACCTCTTAAAGGTGGTATTTGTTTAAGCAATAGAAGCATTATTTGGTCATAAAACACAGAGCGAAGAGGAAAAAAAAAACAACTCTAAAAAGAATGCAACATTAATGACTGGATGATAGATCTATGTGTACTTCTCTGTTCATTAATTTGTAAATTCATTAAACACCCATTTTTGAGCTGTGTTAAAGTCATAGAAAATAAGACTGAAAAACTTCCCATACACTTCAGGAATTCATGTGTGGAAATTCCCTCCTGAAGAGAGGGTCGCTATGTCTAACCCGTTCCTGGCAGATGTTTATCTAACCTGTTCTTAAAAGCATCTCAGGATAGAGACTCCACACCCTGCCAGAGCAATCGGTTACGTTGCTTAAATATCCTCACGGCTGGAAAGTTTTTCTTAGTGTCTAAGTTAGGTGTCCTTCAATGCAATTTAACCTGCTTGGTTTTTCCTCTCCCCTTGGAGAACAGTTTGTCTCTTCTTCTCTGCCACAACCTTCCACAGATTTGAAGGCTGTTATTTTGCCTCCCTTCAGATTTCAGTCCCTCAGATTCAACTAGCTGAATTCCTCAGACTTTCCTCACAGGCAGTTGTTTGTTTTCTAGGTCTCCGGCTACTGTTGGAACTCTCTGCCAGACTGTCGCGCTGCTCCAAATCTCTGTTTGAACGTGAAGTCTAAAGCCGGGCGAGTCTCTCAGCGGAGATCCGCCCGTGCTGAACAGGCAGGCAGGACCTGCTGACACGGCTGATCTATGGTAGTATTCATCCACCCCGGTGCACTCTTCCAAGAGCAGGAAAGGTGCAATACGTGTACTGGGAGTGGCAACTGGTCACCTGGTACCCATGCAACTGGGAGATGGACACCAAGGACCGGATCCCTCAGCCCCTCAGAATGAGGTGCCAGTCTAAAACGAAGGTAGGGCCGCAGGCTGGGCCGCAATACCGGCTGCGAGAGGGCTGGACTGCCTCCCCTTGAAGCCTAAAGAGCTGCTTTCGGTCTGAGAACTTCCTCCTGGCTCACGACATTCCCACCGGGCCCTGGGAAATGTCTGTCTTTCCTGGGGTGACCAGCAGGAGCTGGCGGGAGGGAAGGAGTGCCTCTGCCTCCCCAGCCGGCCGCCAGCCCTGGCCACAGATCTCAGCTCCGTACGCAGTCTGAAATAGGTGTTAGTGCTGGGACAGTTTAGTCATTTATCTCCCTGGCCTTTTAAACAATTAACAGATAGTTAATCTGGTTTGTGTGTACAGGAACATTTTTCATTCTAAAATATACGCTATTGAAACTCCGTGAGAAGTGCTTGTGCCCTGTTTGCCTCTACTAAAATAATAAAATCCCAAGTCTGTTTATAAAGCAATTTGAATCCATTTTGCAGTTCACATAAACACCGAGACTTTGTGGTCCAAATCCCTTCCGGGTTTAGTCCAATGTGGTACATCCCTCGCTCTCTCGACTCAAGCAGAATTTTGAGTTTATTTTTTGTTTCTTTGTTTGTTTCAAAGTGAGATTCTTTGAGGTGGTGCTGATTTTATTATATTTTACTCCACGTTTCTAACGCAGAGTCCTTACTGAATGATCTGTTTCTTTTCTCTCACAGGACCTCAGCTGATCTTTAATCTCCCTCCGAAGTAGCTCTTGCCGCCTCCAAACAAACAGCTCTGACATTTTGCAAATACGTTGCTCTAATCCACCCGTTCCCTAACTAATATCGGTTGTTGAGCAGAGTTGATTAGCGGCTCTGCGTGGAGCCTCTGCCTGTTTGCAGAGCTGTCGGCTCCTGCCTACGCCAGCGCGTAGCAGAAATGGACTTAAAGTCAACAGAGTTGCCACACTGAAGACGGGGAAACATGCCTAGGTCAATTTAACTTGCAAGCAATTTTTTGGAAGGATTGTGTAATGTCAAACTGTTTATTTTCAGTGACAAATTACAACCAAAAGCGGGGGGGAAAAAACCAGTTAGAAGTTTAGTCTCAATGTGGTGGCACAGAAAAGGAAACCTCAGAAAGGTTTGGCAATTCTGACATCCCTGGAAAAATGCTTAAATCTTTATATAATGATGTTATAACAGAGAAGGTAATAATATCAGCTCAGCTTAATGATGTAGCACAAGATCATTATTTAAAGCCTATCAAAACTACTCATAGGTTCTTCTTCATTAGTTTAAGCTATGGCTTATATTTGTAGACCAATTTAAATAATGAATGATATATGCTTTTTGATTTACTTCTACCAGTTCAAAACCCCTTTTCATTTGATTCCGAAATATAGCTTACATATATATTCACATATATATATATATATATGCGTGTACATGCTCATGTATACCTGCTGGTTTTTGATAACAGGATAATTTAAGGCCAGGTATATGAATTTGAAAAAAATTACTTCTGACACCAAGAATTCAAGAAATACAACATCTGTCTGGGCTCTAGGAAGTATCAATGATTTACAGTTCTAGCATCACATTGTGATATGTTGCTTCATTTTACAGTAATTTACAGCATTTAATTTTGTACATAGATTATCTTATGGTGATGCATTATATCATAAAATGCAGTAAAAACATACACAGCCAATGTTTGATTTATACGAAAGATTGAATTCTGAGATTCATGTTGTAGAGGAAGGCAAGCATCAAAATTGTTCTTTGGCTTTTGGAAAAAATTTTTTTTTACAGAAAAAAATATTTTACACACACTTCACTGGCTTACAGTAGTAAAAAACCTGCACAGCACATGCCACCACACAACTTCCCTTTTCTTTATGGCATTTCTTCTTTGGAAGCTGCACAAACTGAATCCAATGAATTATAGCATAAATTTAATAACCTCTTGTTCTTGTAGTAGTTTCTGAGACATGACACCTCTCTATTACTGAATGCTTGTTTAGATTTCCTGACATTTTCCGGGAAGATAGCAAACTGTCAGGCATTTTCAAGTTTGTCTAGAAAAGTTCACTACACCAGTTACAAGGCAGAAATATTAAAGCTGCCACATACCTGGTGGACAAATGGCGATTTGCAAACCCTCATAAAAGACTTTGTTTCCCTGTCAAAAAGGTTACGCATACTGTCTGTGGTCTAGAAAGTAATAATCGTGTACAATTTGCAGATGAAAAGTGATCTTAAGTCCTGCAATATCATTTGTACTGCCACTTTAGATTTTAGTCTAAAGGAACTTAATTATTGAGCTTTATCACAGGATATTTTTTTAGAGTCTTTCTGTTTCTGTCAACAGTATTGTATTCTCAAAAATTTTTAAGAAATACTCACTCATGCCTGCATAATGTACCCATCTTTGTATACCTATAGACCACACACACCTTTATATTCCTACACATATGTCTTTCTATTACATTTCGAGTTTAAAAATACTCCTAATTAATAGTACAAAACCTGCTGTTCTCATTCTATAGAAGCAATAGTTCAACATCAACATTTGCAGCAGGATATTTAATAACTTCGATCAAAGTGGTAGCATCCGACCCAGCAAAGAAAGGAGTTTACATCTCCTCCAGCAAATAATATCTCACTCCATGAACTTAACTGGAGAATTTGAGCAGATAGGTGTTGCTCAAAATGAGTAAAATCCTCGCAAATAACCCTAAAATAATTAAAAACAATACTTACTGCACAGTTATTTGCATACATTACTTCATATGCTGAGAATGCTGTATAACAATATTTCTAATTTTTTTTTGTAATCCTCTACCAATTTTACTTTTTTAAAATGTCTTCCCCCCCCCCCC
>JAVJGG010000008.1:1750449-1776937 GCA_035590195.1 Aviceda cuculoides
GAATGCTGTACAACAATATTTCTAATGTATTTTTTCCAATCCTCCACCAATTTTACCTTTTTTAAAATGTCTTCTTTTTTTTTTTTTTTTCCTACTGGTGGTTTTCTGTGAGATGTTCACTGTGTATGACTTTTTTGTGATTTGATAATCACAGTATTAAGCTCGGTATGCTGTAGGGAGGGATGTCTCAGAACCATGATACAGATAAGTGTGTAATGAAAACTCTAGACTTCATCGTCCTTTGCAATTAATCTGTACAGCTTAGAAAATGACTTTTCAGTGGAAAAATACTATACATTTTAAAATGGAGGATGTGTATTGGAAAAGTTACTTGTTCTACTTATTAACTAAACTGATAGATGAGGGCTCTCTCTAGCATGCTGCAGATAGGGCCAGCTCAAGGATTCAAAGCCATATACCAAATTAATTTTGTCAGACTGAGCCTGGGTCAGAGGAAAAGGTTTGGGGAAAATAGGTTGGAAATAGGATGGCTTGCTTCATCTGTTGTCTTCAGGGAAAAGGGCAAAATATAGCTGGTGGGTAACTATGGCCCATGTCTGTTATCCTCCCTGGCCATCCCAAATATCAGGATGAAAATGCCACTGCCTCACTGACTGAAGTGAAGGAAATGTTGCACGTAGTATGTTTAACCAACTTTATTTTCAATATCTGTACTGTTTTTGTTGGGAATACAAACTCCTGGCTTTCTAGGTTTTGAATTCAGTTGTGTAGGTTCATTTGCTTTTTCTACATGTTGTAGATGGGCCTCAAAATTAAAAGGTTTGGGATAATGTGCTTTCATTATTAAATATAATCATAAAACTGAACTCCCTGATGATTCACTTTAGCAATATTATTAGGTCTGTTGGCTACTATAAAGTGTGGTAGGAATGAACAAATTCAAATTAATCTCTTACTAATTAGCAGCTTTCTATAAAATCACAGCAAGATGTAGGACCATGAGTATGGAAAATTGGTTAGGGAAAATACAGGCTGTGTTAAAAATGGCAACATTATCATAGATACTAAAACTAATTATGCTGGGATCTTTGAGGCAGTTTAGTTACCTTTCCATCCATTTATGAAAAGCAATCTGACATAAATTCTTTCAGTTGTGGAAACTCATTTGAATAACAGGTCATAAAGAGAGTTAGTGCCTAGAAGTAGGTGATATAAATACTTCCAGATACTTCTGGACTTAACGTAGACATCAAGAGGACCACAAGCCCCTTATTGATGGCACCAAAGTCCTCTTCTAATGTTAATCCTGCCTGGAAAGAAAAGTACACTTGGAAGAAAAGATTCAGCTGTTTTCTGTTCATGTTACATACGTCTTTCTGTCATCACCTAGAAAACATAATGCTACCTACCAGGCTAGAAGATAGTCTATTATTTGGCTTTCTGGATATCATCTGTTAAATCTGTTTGGTTTTCTGTTGTAACAGTAGCAGTACCACTACTGACATATTGAGTACATTGAGCCACCCAGAATTATATATTTTTAGAAAGCTTTTCCATCACTAAAAACAAATCTAAAATCTCCCACTGGTACTTGTAACTCTATCTTTACTAGACTTTAAACAAACTCCCCTTTTAAATATAAACAACATGACAGGAAGCAGTTAAAAAGCTTATCTCACAAATAACCAGAAATATTACACATTAGTGTAAACTTACAATATCTGATACAGCAGCTTGGCTTTGGGGGCATGCGTGTTTAGAAGGAGAAAATGTATATACTGTCAAATGAAAGTTAAAAGACATTAATACAAGCTTCCTTTATCAACTCTGGAGGGTTGTCCTTTTCCACTTTCTGGTTGGCCACCAGCTCTGATTTCTCCCATCAGACACTCCAAAGACAATTGAGCAATTAGCCTTTGTCTTTGAGGCTAATTACCAACAAAACCCAGCTGACCATTAAAGAACTACATAATCAGTATTTGGGAACACAGGAGGAAAAAAAAAAAAAAACAAAAAACCCCACAACTAGAAAAGGCTGGACAAGGCAAACTTCCACACTTTAGGTGTATTATGTTCATTCATCCAGCCATAGTATATGTAATATTCCATTAATTACTCATCCAGGTACAGTTATCCTTCCTCATCAGGAGCACGGTGAAGGCAGTCCTAATAATTCACTTTTGCTGTTGTCACTGGGGAAAAAAATGTTCCCGTTGACTGATTTAATTTTTCACTGAAAACAAATAATCCACCCCTCCAAACTGTGACATCAAAGAGTACTTGAAATTGAAAGTGAAATTTTCATATCAAGCACTTGCAAAGGAATAAAAGAAAACAAGAACTAGAGTGAAATAAAAACGACAGACATTTTTATTATCGTAAAGCATTTATCCATAAGACACATTATTAAAAAGGTTTGAATTCTATGTGGCTGAGCACCAAACCAAAAGCTTGCTGTTGCGCTTTGTATAAATAATTAACTCTCCACCACAGAAGGGGCTTGAACCATATGGTCTACCACCTCTTGCCCAAGGCTGCAACTCCATGATCGCGTAGACCAAAGCACACACACGAAGCCAGTTCTAACTCAAATTAGTTTCCCAGACCAGTTCACCCTGCGACCAGGCGAATCCTCGGCGGGAAGGAAGGGGTTGAGGGCTGAGGGGTCAGCTGGGCCACGAGGAAGGCTCGAGCCTTGAGCCCCAGCCCGGTCGTCCTGACCACAGTGGGAGGTGTGTATCAAATGAGATTGATTGGCAAAGATGTCTGACGTGGTTCCTAAAGGCATTCCAGAATCTGGGTTCCCCAGACATACCTTGAGCCCAGGTCAGAGTAGGAGTAAGAGGTGGACGCTTACTGTCCTCCTCGTTCTGCAACCCGTGCCCTGCTTTCCCTGCAAAGGAAATCTCAGTTCGGCTTTGGGAGAGAGGTTAAATCAGGTGGTTTTTTCAAAGGGAGTTGCAGTGCACTTCTGCCCGGTGCCTGATCCAGGTGCTTGGAAGGCTGGGATGTAGGGCACACCATGGAGTAGTTTTGCATTTCGGTATAAATGGAGCTGAAGCCTATCAGGGAGCACGCTGAACTGTAGCATAAATTTTCCCATCACTCTGGGAGAGATGAGAAACTTTGGAAGAGATGACACTCTTAGTTTGTCATTCTGGAGAGGAATTAAAACCATTGGGTTTGTGAATAAAAAGTGTGGTTCTGATACTGTTTCATTTTGGTTCAGATTTTGTTTGGACTAATACTTGCCATTTACCAATCCCAAAATCCTTTCTCTGCCAAATTGACCCAATTTCAAAACTAACAACGTATTTTTGTGGTTTACTATTATAAAAAGTTCACTCCTGTCAGTTCTTTGGATTAATCCCTTGCCTAAAAAAAAGATGTGTACAATCTGAAAATGCTGTTATTTATTAGCATTAGTATCTGTTTACATTCCCAGATGATGTAGATGCTTAATTTGGTCCTACGTCTTGTGTGAGTGTTAATTCACTTACAGTTCCCTTTTGGAATGAACCAACTAGCTCCTGGAAAGCAAAGCCTGGATGTGATTCTCCAGATTATTCTTCCTAAGGAGTTGTCTTGAAAGGCCATATGAAAACAACTGTATAAGATTTATATATTTCCTATCCCGTGCCGTTTTCCAACATTTTCCCAGAAGAGTCTGCATCCCCAAGCACTCCAAAATGCCTCCCAAGCATAAAATACATATAATCATTTCATTCAAGATCTTCACACTGATGTTTATGCAACCATCTGGTCTGCACAGACTTTGCCTACTCTCAGACACTTTGAACTGAAAAAATCCCAAATATAGAATGTGAGGGTCATAGAAAAACAACATAGTGCTGAAGAAATCCCAGTGCTAAGTGCTATCTGTTGTAGAAAAAAAATCAGTCTGCTCTGAAGTGGATCGTTCTGCACCATTTAGCTTGTGTGCCTGGCATGCAGTTGTAAAGTGCCGGAGAGCAAATTCTCCCCATGGCCTAATGCCAGTTCATTAGGTAGTTCCGTTACAGTTTTTACATATGTTGTACCGTGGTTCATACACCTGAATAGCGAGAGGTTTTTGTTCTTTTGATGACAGACGCTGCAGAGAATACTTCTAGTTTGATTTTCTCAACCAGCTGCTTCAACCTCTGATATCCAAGTAAATAAGCAATGTAACAATTCTCTCCCATCCTTTTTGGTCCTGACATAACTGAAGATTTTATTTTTGTTTCTGTTGCTGTTTTTAAATTACTGTTCTTCCTATTCTCACCTTGCTCTTTTTTGTGTTTTTGTTTGTACACTTCACTTGCTGTAGTTGGTGTATCATTGTATTGATATAATATAAATTTCTTTGTACTTTAATATTTTGTTACACTGACTTTTGGGGTTGGTGGGGTTTTTTTGTTTGGTTTGTTTGTTTGTTTGTTTGTTTGTTTCTTGCTCCTGAATTTTTTTTGGTAGCAAACTGTTTTTTCCAGATGTATTGTTTTGGCACATATACTTCATAAGAAGGTATGTGAACAGAGGCATGTCCATGATTAAGAACCCCCAAAGACTACTCTCAGTGTCTTCCGGTTTCTGTTTATCTAAACTAGGGGTTTTTATGGAGAGGAATAGTAGTATCCTCTTACAAAGTAATGTTGTCTAAATAAATTAACTAATATGAATAATTGGCTTTATATACTGCCATGGGAAAATATATATTATTATGGTAGGAAAAGAGTCCTATTCTTCATTATTATGATAGTACATGAAGAACTTCTTATTTTGCATTAAAGTGAGATAAATAGCATATAATAAATACAGTGAGTCATAAAGAAAAATGAAGTTTTACGGTGTTGTGTGATGCCTCTTATTCTGGAATTTCTAGCATTTTAACATAACTTGGAAGTAATTAAAGCTGCTGAAAAATTCCAATTTGTTTTAAAAGTGGATTTTGAATAGGTATACTATTGGGTTATCACAGGCTTTTAGAACTGTCTCGTGTTTCAGAATCACTTAACTGATGAGATGGCTAATGCACCTGTGCTTTATTTTTCTCCTTTCTCTTTTGACTATGTACCTTTCAGTTTCCCTTCCAAAACGCTGGACGAAATTCCTTCTTGATGCAGGACCGAGTCCGGTCTTGTTCACAAAGGCAAATCAGAGATCAGCTAACGAAGAGGAAATAATGTTCTGCGGAGACACCCGTGTGAAAAAAAACCCCTTTTTGTCTTGTTAGGCTCTGCGCCGGTCGGATTTGGTGCAGCCGGAGGCAGAAACAGATGTGATATCTGAATAAAGAAGAACAGGAGGGCTGAAAACCCAGGGCCGGCAGCTAGCGACAGCGGCGGGCCGTAGGCTGCGCGCCGCCCCGGATCGGCGCGGCGATGGACCTGCCCGTTCTGCCGACACCTCTGGGGCGGGGGGCTTCGTCCGCCCCTCTCCTCGCAGCAGCGCAGACGACAGCTAGAAGTAAACGGTGTTTTCGTGGTTGAAAGGTCTGGCAGGCGTGCTCAGATGCAGGCTGGGCTTGAGGCAGCCCAACGCTGAGCAGAAAGGTTGGGGTGGTGAAAGAGTTTGATGAGAGGCGGCTGTAGCCCCACTTCGTCCCTCTACCTTCAACCCCCCCGGTGCTAATGCCCGCGGCTGACGGGCGCTGGTACGAGTAGAGCGGGTGCTGCATTCAACCGTGACTCACGATCCACTTTTCTAAGACCTTATCCACTTACCTTTTTGTCAATTATCATAATGTTCGTGTGAAATCAATAAAAACAGTTTTCTAAAAAAATCCCCACGAGTCCTGAACTTACTACAGAGCTGAGAATTCGGCGTTCGGCTGAGGATGCTAGCACCCACTGTGCGGAGCAACTGGCCAGCTGGTGAGAAATTCCGGCTGTCATCGCAGTGCAGGGAGTGAACATATTTATCAGATACTTGAGATGAAAAAGTAGTAGTTCATGGGGACTTTTTTTCCCCAAAGCCATCTGGTCCTGAGGTGCCTATTACATCTATTATTGAATCATTAAAGTCAATGAGGTGAATAACACGATTAAACTTGTTTACTTGTCATGTAACAGTCGGTTAACAGTGAAATGTAACTTCTACTTTCTGGTTTACTCTGCAATAAAAATACGTCTCGGCTCCCCTAAGTGATACCTAAAATTAATGCCAGATAATTTTTTTTTTAATCTGTAGTCTAATTTAAAAGTACAATTTTTTTCAAACTCAGTTCTACATATGAATATTGTATCACAGTCACTGCAAAGACTTCTCCTTGTAATTAAAACAATAAACCATAAATAATTGGCGATAAGTACAGATATGCATACTCATCATTTCACTCTACTAATCAGGTAGGCACACATTTATGGAGACCCTGCACAAAATGCAGTTTGTTTATGCAGAATTATAGGAAAGGCAAAACACTGTAAATCTGATCAATATATAAAAGTCCTATTTGCATAAAAGGGTTTACAGTATTTCATTAGACACGCACATAAAAGTGTGAATAAGCAGTTATTGTATTACCATAAATGGACTATACTTCTTTGTACTAAACTGAAATTTAAATAATATGGATTATACTGTTTGAGTTAATTATTAAAGCCAGGAAATCTCACAGTGGTGACAATGGAATTTAGTGTAAAGATTTCTGCAGCAATAATTAATGTTACCCTAGAAATTAGGAACTAAAGATGTCCTTTTATATTTATGTTAAGACCTCCTTTTGGGATCTGCAAATTTTAAAAAGTTCAAATATTCTTCGGCTTAATGTAAAATATTTCAAGTCAAGGGAATCATGTTCCTAGACTTCAGTAGGCGTTAAACCAGAGAATTAGTGAATAATATTATATAGCAATGTGCATAATTATTCATACAAAGAAAAATAGGTTTAAATAAAGAATTAGAAAAACATCAGAAACTATATTTACAGACTTTGAATTTGCTTCAGTTAGATGTACATGGTCAGATTAAAGTGGTCTCAATGCCACGTAGCAATGTCACACTCTGTGCATCCACACATCACACAATACAGTATGTTTTAAGACAAAAGTATAGTTTAAAATATTACACTAAAGGGAATAGACGATCTCCTGAGGTCTTGCCCTGGTAGCAGATCTCCAGCTACCAGTTTATCTAGCAGGTAAAGAAGTGATACTTGGCACAGTCGAAGCCCATTTTCAAAAAAGTGAAATAAACTAAATAATATTATTGAGGGTTGTTTAAACTAACCAATTTGGCTTTACCTAGAAATATACTGGGAATGTTTACAAGGCTGATGATAGTTTAAGGAGATGTCCCACATATTCTCTGAGAAGTTGGTGCTGAAACACAGTTCTCAGTTCTTTGAAGGGATTGTAACCCTACATTTACACGGTCCAAAGGAAGATCTTCAACTGTTTAAGTGTTCTGCTGAATTAAGGTATTGTGGATCATGATGTGGAACATCACGACCCACAATATCCATGTTATTAACTCCAAGGTTTATTTACAATGCTAGTTTGTTATGATGCATTCCTCATATAAGGATGTTTATGAACGTTTAAGTCTATCCAATCAGGATTTTCTTTTGTTAATGCTCCTGTTACTTTATCACACAAGCTTTTTTCCATGCTGGGATTTTTTGTTTGTTCAGTTGGTTGGTTTGGGGTTTTTTGTTGTGGTTTTTTTTGTGTTTTTTTTTTTTTTTTTTAAATCTTCTTTTCTGAGTATGTTGTAAAGAAGGATTACGGATGAAAAGGTGTGTACTTCAGGATGCATAACAAGATTTTATGAAGAGGCCATTGGCCTAGACTCAGACAAAAGCACAGTGCACAGGCTTTCATGATTATATTCAGGACACTAAATGTATTATAATCTCAGCTAATCTTCCTTTAACTACCTGTTTCGGCTCTCCATCTGGGGACCAGAGAATGGATTTTGTTTTATTACATTGCATTGGTCAATCTTGTTTTGTTTGTGGTGTTTTTTTTTTTTAAATTTTGCTTATTTTCTTGATATTAACAAATGCATGATCTTTTTTCTTATGTAATACCACAGTGAAATATTAGATTAAAGGGATAATTAGCATATTACATTACCATTTATCTGTCTGCTATACATCTTCCACTTTGTTAATTACTCAGTAAAAATTACGCAGCAGTTAAAATATTTTTTTTAATGAATATGAAACTACAAAATTAGTAGAATCAGTCCGGAAGTTTATCACAGCTGTAGATAAGTAATCTAGGGAGTTAATTGGAATTGCAAAGGGGCTGATAATTTTTATGTGTATCGCCCTGAAATATCCACCACACTCTGCTCAGAATTTGGAATGATTGTAATGTTGCACAAATAAAGTGAGCACAGAAGTACCGCTATGACAATCTTTTCCAGTTTTCCATTCTGAAGACCAGATAGAAAAGTAATATACAGGAAAGTAATACGGGTAAGATAGAAGTGAGATCTTTGTAATGACTGAGAACTAAACAGAGGCAGGAGACACACCAGGATTTTGCCATTCATCATTTAAAAACACTTAAAAATGCCCCCAAAACTCAAACAGTTTAAGCACCAGGATCCCTTATATCCATGCCCATTCACCAGTAGGAAGTTTCCTAGGTTTGAATTTTTTCACATACGCTTTCTGAGAGGAAAAAAGGTGTTCACCATCTATTTATTTATTTTTAAATCAAGAAAGTTCTATTTCAATTTTAGAGTTCCCCCAGTTAAAAAAATACAGTAAGAAACAGTTGACACGATTTGGCTTATAGTCTTCCAACACCCACATTTCTCCATCTCTTCCACCTGGCAGCTTGGGAAAGCTGCCCAGGTTATACCAGAATGCTTTGGAACAAAACCAGTCCTTTAGCATACTAGGTGTTGACAGGCCAACCTGGTTAACACATGATTCTGCCAGGAAAAAAGAAAAAATGCTGCTCTCTGGATAAGCTGAATCATATTAGTTTTGAACATGTCAGATGATCACTTGAAGAATGTAGTTACATTCGTAATGTGATCCTATCTGTACTCTGGACAGAATCTGAGGGACCACAAAAATTAGGAGTTATCACTTTATCGTCAGGCCCTTATGGCTTTCTGGGGAAGAACTAGGGAAGCCGATTCAGAGAAATACATATTTTATGTTGCATCTATACTTTTACCTCTATATTTGCCCTAGTAGGTAGATGCATCATGCCTGGAACTTCTTATTTATTTCTACTGATTGAAGGGAGCCTAGAATGGAAAGATTCGGTCTGCATTGCTGATGTCTACAATTGGTCAGACAAGGCTTATCCTTGCAGTCTCATACTCAGCACATACTATAGAATAATATATTGTTCTATCTAAGTAGCATCCAAACTGGGCTGAGTTCCAGTTACAAAGGAAAACATAATGCCATGATATTGGTCTAATGCCTGTATAAATAATTCTGTGAGCAACAGAAATGATTCAAATTGGGGTTGGGGTTGGGGTTTTTTTTCATTATTATCGCTATTATTATTGCACTAGTATCTTGTGGTTGAACTCTCAACTGACTGGAAGGATGCAGATCGGATAATTCCTCATCTTTCATGTTGGTCTTCAGAGGTTTAGTGAGGCTTTCAGTTTTCCAGTAAGAAAGTTTATCTTGCTAATGAAACTAAGAAGGTCTATATCCTTATTTTTCTATGTCTATGAGTATGCAGGTAAACAATGCCTCTAAGCGCAGTCATAGACAACACCATTTTTATCTTTCAGTTGGTCAAAATCATATTGATGTATCCATCAGTGTTGGTGGTGTTTAGAGTGCACAAAGAATAACCCCCTTTTTCAGGTGCATGGGGCACAACGATTTTTTGGCAGGAAGGACAATGTGACTTGACTTTGCTGTGTCTCTGCTCAGATGTTCTGCATGATCAGGATGTCTTTAGCTAACAGAACTGGACATTTCATGTGCTGTTTATAGAAAGTGATGATATTGCTGCTGTTCCTAGAGCATGAGTTCATCTTCTGACTTCTCTGAAGTAGAATCAGCTCATATTTCACTTACTTTTGTTACAAGAATGACTTTGGTATAGAGTTGTATAGAGCTGCCCAAGGTAGAGCAGAGAGATAAATTTCCCAGTATGTTCTGCTTTTCTTTGACACTGGTATAATGATGCATTCTAAAAAGGATGAAAAGACATGTAGAACATGGTTTTGGGTGCATTTGGATCTGTTTAAAATATGGTAAAAGATCCAATAATTTAAGCACACAAGGAGATACAAGGATGCTGTCCTCTATGAGACCAGTATCCCCTATCTCTCTGCTTTATAGCTCTTCAGTGAAAGCACTAAACTTTTAAACACAGTCAGCACCACCAGCAGCAGAATACATTAATATGGTCATAGATATATTTATTTTTCTGAATTTGTCTGTGTATAGATTTGTTTCATACTACAGGAAGACATAGATGCAACAAAGTGAAATAAATGTGACTTAAAATCTTAGTTTGACCTACTTTTAAAGTGGCAAAACCATGGTGGAAAGGCAACAAGAAAAAGATGATTATGCAGGGAATTGAATGTATAATTATGCATGTTTTATTACATTGCTGTATAGCCACACCTCATTTAGTAACTGACTGTGAGTTTTTAAGGTCAGAAGATTTGGACATACTAT
Organism: Aviceda cuculoides; assembly: GCA_035590195.1. Lineage (NCBI taxonomy): Eukaryota > Metazoa > Chordata > Aves > Accipitriformes > Accipitridae > Aviceda > Aviceda cuculoides. Next base: position 1,761,011 of record JAVJGG010000008.1, read on the forward strand.
TATGTCAGTATGGTAAGCTATAAGCAATAAAATTAATTTATCTTTAATTGGAGAGTTGTAAAATCTTGAACTAGAGGAGGATTTCTTCAGACAGCAAACAATGTTTTCTCCCAGTTGCCTTTGCTGGAAGCTCCTACGGATGACCATTGCAGTTTGTAGGTATCACTTCGTGGTTTGTTTGGTCAAGTATTCCCTTGTCTCTAATTCCTTCCCTCTGCCTAGGTAAAACTATTGTAAATAACTTGAAAATTTCCAGTTAACCAAGCCTCTCGATGACCCTGAACTATGAGTTTCAGGACACCAGCAGACTTTCATCTCCCAGTCAGAACACAGTGGCAGAATGAGAAGGCTTCTTTCCTCTGCCCTTGTACTTCTTCTTCCAGTTCATTCTACTTTCCTAAATTCCTTCTTTCTGCATCTGATAGGCTAATTCTTATATCACAGTAGCATAATTATTAATTTGACTGAAACCCAGGTAAATGTCCTCCCGTTTCTCTTGCTTAACACCCAGAAGAAAGGAAGACAGCACCAATACAAGAAAAAAGTATTGTAACTGTGAAACTGCAGCCACTGTTGATAGCCCAGAAGGTCAAGCAAGAACCAAAGCAAGTGTCCTAGAAGATAGTTAAGGCTGGATTCCTAAATGAGAAAGTGACCTAACTAAAACAAAAAAGTAGAACATGAGAATGCAGCAACTCATACTAACACCACGTCACTTATTTATCTGCCTATGTATAAATCCATGAATCCACATTTAGGGCCACCTTTAGGAAACTAATGATTGTGGCAACATTTTTTGGGTTTGGTTTGGTTTGGTGTTTTATGTGTGGGTTTGTTTTGTTTGGTTTTTTTTTCACTGTCTTAACATCATACCTAGTTTATATAAAGCCTGGCTGTATTTCCTAAGCAACTTGTCCCCAAAGAAGTAAAGAGACATGACTGTTATGAAACATGTTCCAGAAAATGTAGTTTCTGAGGAAAGAACGCAGAAATCCTCTGAGAGCACAGAGAAAAAAAGTTAGCACCACGTACTTGGGATACTTACTTAAAGAAAGACAGTGAGCTTCACTTGTGGAGTGAAATTAAATTGTGACTTTGTCCCTCGGGATTCATAAGAATTCTGTAAAACTGTGATCCACCTCAGCTTTCTTTTAAGAAGATACACGTTCTGGAGCATCCGACCTCACAACGGCCTGGGTAGAAAGCAGCAATTTTTGTAAACTCCTTCCAGCAAGGCCACTTTCAGCACAGAAAGCCTCTCTGGGGCACACAACAGGGCAGTCATGCAGCACAGCAGCCTGTCCTCTGCTCTCTTCCTAAAGGGAACAGCAGGTCAACCACTGGAGGATCATCCCACCACCTACATCCAGTAAAGAGCAGCATAACATTCGTGTGGCTTTTCCCTTGTCGCCTACAAAAACGTGTCCCCAGGACAGAGGGACCATGTTCGTGTCCCTGGACTTGAACTTGAGTTAGAAACCCAACTGGCCTGAGCCCCTTCTGCAGAAAGGTGCTCTGCTCACACCTCTCGGAGCCCGGGCTGAGTCAACCCTGGCGAAGGATCCTTGCTTTTGAGGAGATCATAACAGCTCCACTCCTGGGCCAGGTGTTTCAGTTCAGAGCCTGGAGCGAGGCGACAGCCAGGAACGCCACGGGAAGGGAGGCGGAAAGGTCCCATCTCTCAAAAGAGGCTTTGGCTGAGCTCTCTTCAGGGGTCGAAATACGTTTCTCAGTTGAGACACAAAACTTTTGTGGACAGATGTGATCGAAAGTAAGCAACTGCGATAATTGGCAGATGTCTTCAAAAGGAGAGATGGCTTCAAAGGTAATGAGGAGTCCTCAGAACATACCTCAATTACTGTGGGGAACAAGGTAAATTAAAGTGTGTCTACACAGGAAAAATGCTTTAGTCTGACTAAATAGGTTTAGAAGTGGATCTAGTCATACTAGAAAAAATAAAATGTGTTGACTGAAGATGGCCCCTTGTGGTTTTCACTTCTTGCTTCTTATTTTAAAGACAAAAACCTGCAACCTAAAAGTGCTCGGATGCTATTATTTCCTGATATTGCTCAACATTTTTTTCATAAGTAATTTTCCCAACATGTTTTTCCTGCATTTCTTGAATAATTCAACACCTTTCTTGATGTAGGCTGATGTCTAGATTCCTGCCACAATTTATACGTATAAATAGCTAAGTTTTCCAGTTCCAAACTACCCAAATCCAGTTTTGCAAGACCAATTACGCTGGAATAATTTTTTCAGCATTTTGGAAGGTATAATTCTTAGAGACAAAATGGGGAGGGGCATGGGGGTGATATTAACGAGTTTGTGAGACCTTTCCAACTATTTTCTCCATCATTAGTATTTTAAAATAGTTTGGTACAATACAGTGCTTTTCAACATAAAAATAAATAATTATTCTTAGTTATAAAAAAACTTCTGAAGACATTTTTGTCAGAGTTGGTTAGCAGTTTTCCAGAAAAAGATGTAGCATACCAACAGAAGGGAGCTTTTTTCTTCTAATCCTCTTCTTGTAATTTCCATTTTAAATTAACAGTGTTAATTAACCTACACTTATATGATTTGTTTCATGTTTATTGTTGTTTGAAGAAAAACTCTGACATTTTTCTGGCATGCTTAGCAACACCTATTGCACTGAAATCGTATTCCAAATGTTTGCTATACTTGTATTTCTGTATTATTTAGAGAAACTAATTAATTTGATTATAACAAAGTGATGCATACTTTCTGTTCTGTATATATGAACAGTTATTTTATTCTCTCCTGTGCTTCTCACTCTAGCCATCTTTCCCTGCTTCTTTCTTCTTCTCCATTTTTTTCTCCTGTTTTTCCAATGTTACTATGAGTACCCATCCCTGTACTAGCTCTCTTTTTTGTGATACTCTTCCAACACTCTTTTTCTTCCTCCATATCTATTTTCATTCCTCGTATATCTAGTGAGTTTCCTACTCCCCATAGTTTCCACATCACAAAATATTCTACCAATATTGTTCCTCCCACTCCTGTCCATGTATGAGGCATGTCAATATTCCATTATTTTATGCCCCCAATCAGTATTCCAATGGAGTTCTCCTTAGTCACTCATCTGAACCCATCACTCATAAACTCTCAGCTTCTCACAAGCAGTCAGCTCCCAGTAGCTTCCACTAATGACTACTAGACATCTAGCTTGATCTCCACATCCTTCTGCCTTATCTGGACTTTCATCAAGGAATTATTACAGCAGCATCAAGACAGAACGATGTGACTCTATAGTACTTTGCAGAGTTTCATATCTAACATACTGTACATTGTTATTGCACATTTTTTCCTCTATAGACCTCTCTTCTTCACATATTGTATATAAAACTATGTGTTCCAAATGAAAATAAAACCCTTCTGACTGCACATAGTATTACAATATACTCTCCATTTAAGGCAAAGTCTGCAGTTTGAGTTCCTATAGGGATTTTTCCCCTCTAAAATATTCGTTCAGTCAACAGCCATTCTCTCACAGCTATCTCAAAGGCATTCAATCAAACACTTCTTTTGAGTTCCAGTAGGAAATGACTCCTACTTTCTGATGCCAGATGAATCATTAATGGGAACAGTCTCAGATTTTCTTGTATCTTGTAATAACAAGCAGCAGATAAAAACAGAAGTTGAATGCATTCACAAAGTCTTTTTTTCATCTATAACTAGAAAACAGGGTAAATCTTTTCTTTCAGGAATACATGCTTAATTGCAATTCAGAGAAATGCTAAACATTTGCGTTGATTAAGCACTATTCAAACTGATAGGAACCATTTAATCCATTTTTAGATCTATAATATAGCATTCCAATACATTAAAGAAGGAAAAATGATCCAGTACACTTCATTTGCAATAAGTGGCTTTGAAAACAGATTCAATTTTTCCTCAAAGGAAGTCCGAAAATGTTACATGTTATTTGGTATGAAGTGCAAGTCCTCAGTCTGAAGGAAAACAATTGCAAGATTACAGACTTTTTTAAGGGGAAAAAACCCACACTTCATCCCAAGCTTTAAGGGAAAGAAAAAAGAAAGTCTCTAGAAAATACTTAGTATTATTTTTATATAACTTTAGCAATGTTTCAACATCAAATGAGCTTTCAAGAGTAACACTGCTCTTCAGACCAGCCATTTGATATCGAAATGCAAATAAGTTTTTAACTTATAAATTGATACAACCTACAAGGCTAGTCTTAGAACCATGTTGTCATAGTTCTGAATTAGAGAATATCACATTTGCTTCTGACAAAATTTGTTGAATAATTTATATGAATTTTTTTTTTCTGGTTATTGTGCACAAACACGATAATTGGCAACCTTAATCTGATATAAACTGCTCATATCCAAAGTTGTCTAAAAAGCAAGGATTCCAGTTCAAGGTTTTTTGGTTTTGTTTGGGTTTGGTTTTTTTTTTTTGCCCTGGATTTAATCTATAACCACGTTGAACAAAATTAATTAAGTTAACTATTTTCTTAAAGTGCCTCATTGTAAGATAACAAAATCATTTTTACTTGTACTTCTTTTCTGGGTTACACATGTCTTTTGTCAACTGACCAGCATCTGAAGATCTTTTTTTAAGGCATCTAATTCTCCCTGAATAGTTAGGAAGTCTGGAATGAAAACTGTAATTTTTAGTACTTAAAAAGAAAAATAACCTATTGATTTTAGGGAAGTCAATATATACACACATATATTTTAGCTGGTTTTATGTAGTAGCAGTAATCGTACATACCCCACCCACAGTGCTAAAGCTTAAACAGCAACTTTTTGCGTAGTTTTCAACGTTTTGTGGTCTTCATCTGTTTAAAATCAGGAAAACATGCAGAGCAAAATTCTTTAATTTTGGTCGAAAGGCATGTATTACCAGCTTGCTGATTTACTTAGCAGCATGTGAAGACAAGATAATTTTTAATTCTGCTTTGGGTGGGGTTTTTTTGGTTTGTTTTTTTTTGGGGGGGGGAGGGAAGTTGTTCTGGTTTTTGTTTTGTTTTTTTTTTTTTAGTTTATGTCGGTGTACGTCCCTATGATTAACACACAGAAGGAGGCAGAGCTAGCTGACTGTAATAATGTCCCGCTTCGGGAGGCTCTTGGCAGCGGCGGGGATCTGTGCAGAGGAGGAACCCTGCAGCACGGCTTGCTAGCAGGACGTAGGGAATGCCTGCTACTATCTAAATAAATCCAACGGGTTTTGGGGATATGGAACGTTAACTGGCCTGGATGTGCACGGTCTGCCTACCCTACCTGCACGCCTGCATTTTCGCCGGAGAGCAGGGAAGGCAACGAGCTCCCACGGGTCTCCTGGGCTGGGGGACCGCTCGGAAGCAGACTTGTCCCTTGCCGAGGCACAGGCGGGCACGGACATCTGTCTGCCTCGGGTGACGGACGTTTGGCTGCCTCTGCGGAGCGAAATTAGGAGACGGTGGGCCATGAAACGTGTCGGTAAGAAATATTAACGCTTTAAAGGTGATTCTTTCCTCTTCTTGCTTGTTGGCAGTATTCCGAGAATGCTGGGTTTTGCAAAATAATGATTTCAGATGCACTTGGTTTTGACTGTTCAGAACTAGTAAAACCTTACAGTTATGGATCATAACTGAGTGCTGTCTGAGTAGTAAAAGCGTAGTGCTTTATCTTCTAATCGTCTTCAAAATATTGACCTAGTGTCTGTGAACATTCATCATCACCACAGGAGAAACCAGAAAGGCTGTCTTAATGAAGTTTGATCAGCAGCGGTGGATGCACGTGTTCAAACAGCCTTCCCTAATATGAGAGTCAATATGTTCAGACTTACTGCCAGCATGTCTTTTAGACAAAAGGAATCAACTGTTCTATCACATGCTTTCATTAAGTATTTTTGGGAGTTCACTCCCTGACAGTTACTTAATACATTTGCAGTTACGTGTTAGAAAAGATAGCTATGTATTGGGGAATTTGTTCTAGTCTGAGCAAACTGGTTCAGAAGGAAAGTGAGATGTATTAGACTTCCACAGCTGCTGTGTGAGGTGAGTACGTGTCATCATATTAGTGTCTTAATTAAAAGTTTTGTAAGTCTCGTGGGATAAATAGTGTAAAAACACTAGGACATCAAAATAAATACATAAAATCACCTTTTTCCCCCTGTTTCTCAGTAGTACAATATTATATATTTTACCTACAAGTTTGTCCCAGTTCTTTTCAGAAAATACAAATTCTTTCATGTAGGTCGCCTCAGTAGCTGATCCTTTTATAATATCTGTCTGTCTTGTGTGCTATTGATAATAACTTTTGAATTCAGAGTTGCTTACGTTTCCCCCAGTTTCTTCTTCAAAGGGAAAAAATTACAGCTGTTTCATCAAGTTAGTCAGCAAGTAATTTTAAGCTTCATCCTTATTAGTTCAATAAAGGTTAAACCATATGACGGTAGAGATAAGGTTTGATAATTACACACTTAATTTAGGAAAAAGAAGTGCTCACAGTGGATGAAATTATGAGGACTTCCATTCCTCTTCCTTGACGTTATCCCTATTTCACTGAAACTGAGTATATCACCACCTGGAGAAATGTGGGAAAATAGCTTCCATAGGCTAAAATAATTAGCTATCTAGGGCCATGCAGAGTGCTCATAAAAATAAAGAAAAAACAACCCCCAAACCCCAGGGAATGGTTATGTGACAACATCTACCAAAGCTGTTGCTATGTTCACACACAAAACCAGCCCAAACTGAAACAAACTAAACATGCCTTCTTACAGATTTTATGACAGTTACATAAATCTGGTACAAATAAATTGATTTCCAAAGAAATATTTCTGATTTGAGAAGGTATAAATGAATTAAGATTAAGACCCAAGAAGCAGCATTTTGTGATGCTCAGTTGCAAAGTGTCTTAAAACCATCCCATTCTTACGGTTCTGGAGAAGCAGTAAAATAAAAGAGGGTAAGGAGTGCGAGCAATTTGAGTTCAGTTTCCGTTTTATGCTATTTCAGTCAAGGCCAAATTACAATTATCTGTAATAATTAAGTAGCTTCAGCACTAAGAGGTTCTAACCTTCAACAAGGGAATCATTCTACAACTTCCAGCAAAGGGCAACTTTCTATTGACCAGCTATTGATCAGGCTTTCTGTGTGGCTGCAATGTAAGATTGCTGACAATGCAGTGATTTATAGGATTGTTGAATGTCTCTTTGTTCTTCAGGAATGAAAAGCGGCAAAGGAAATACATTTTTATCTCCTTATATTAGAAGGGGTTTAGATACTAATTCCGATATCATTAATGGAAGCCCTAATGTATATTTTATCGGTTTGAAACCCATTCCTGAACTGTTTTCTCCTTTTTAACACATCTTTTTTTCTTTTCAGCTAAAAAAAATGGCATTCAAATATATTCAAAATTCTGGAGAATCCTAAATTTTCACAGGTAAGTGTGGGAACGGACCAAAACTAAGTTATTGCTCCACACTTGCAAAAAATTCAAAGACACAGAAGCTCTCAATCTGTGTTAAAGAAATGGAAAAATCTGTGGAAAGGGCCAAACAATTTTTATCTAAAATGTTAAAAGGCTAAATATTCTTAATCTACTTTTACTGATATTGGAAAGTGTTTTCATTTTTGCAATACAATAATATTATAAAGTAATTAGCTTTACCATTTTATGCAACTTCCTTCTTTACTGTTTTCAAAATATACAAAAACACCACTCTTTTAAATATCCTTAATGTTCCTGGGCTGTCTCTAAGAGCATTTACTTTGACCATACCCCTATGAAGACATAAAACTTTAAACTGCATAAAATACTCTTATTTTTTACCTTCTAATTCTATGTCTGTCAATAGGTGAATGAAGGCTGGAAATAATTCTCTCTGTTCAAATCACAAAACAAAATAATCACTGTAATATATGATCAGTATTAGTTTATAATAAGTGCTGCTATAAAATTACTCCCATTATAGACATTCACTTCTACAATCAGCAGGTGATAATCATTCAGTTCTGAACCTGACATACTACAACTGTCATCATAAGACACTTTTAATCATTATGTGAATGAACATTTAATCAGGTAGCTGCATATAATTACCTTTTGAATACACACACAATTAAATTCAAAATCTCAAAGAGAAACTTTATAAAGTACTAGATGATTTTGGAGAAGTAGGTACCAAATAAACAGCATTAAGTGAGTTCAGAAACCTAATGTCTCAGCTCAATTAATTTTAATCTGGCATTAAGTATAGATTCTATTGCTCTTACATGTGATAAATAGCATCTTTCCTTTGTGAAAACACATTTTAGTGAGAAAAGCATTGAATGGTATATGAATAGCAAAACTTAATCCACAGTAAATAAATGAAAACAGTTTCTTGGGTTCTCTTTCTTCTCAAAAAAAAAAAAAAAAAGTCAGTTAACTATACAGATTTACTATTAGTCTGCAAAACATGCAATTTGACAGAAGAATATTATAATGTTTGTCTTTGCTGACTAGGAGTGGGGGCTGAATGCTAATTATTTCATCCATCAGTTGCTGCTTGAAAGATTTGTCCCTGGTATAATCTCTGTTTCTTCTGGAAATCACAGCATATTTGACCAGAGGGCTACTGTTTCTATCAGGGAGGAGAAACTGGCTTTACAAGCTTTTTAAGTGTTTGTCTACCAGAATCACCACCACTTCTTATGGACATTTGTGAATCATTTCTGTTGTCTAGAAGATCACTCAGTACTTTTAAATTAGATGTTCAAGCATTATGTATTAAAAATTGAATTAGGGAAAATGATAGACCTACTGCAAAATACCTAGGAGGAGGACACATGGGATGTTTTCGCATGAAGTGTAACACTTCTCAAAAATTCTTGATAACATGAGAAGTCTTTAATTGAAGAGGCAAGAAGACTAGAAGAGTGCTCTCATGCAGAAGAATAAGCCTGTCTCTTAACTCTGACAGCTGCTTATTGTTGTTCTTATTTTCTTCCTTTCCCTAATTGGGCTAATGTGCTCCTCCCGTTTTGCATCACATAGATCCTTTCCAACTTTGAAGATGTTCCTGGGGGAATAAGTCAATTGCAAAATATTGGTGGAAATAATTAGGACAGTTCAGAGGTCTTTTTTTTTTTTCCTTTTTTTTTTTTTTTCTGAGACAGTCAGAATCTGTCTATATTCTTAATATAGACACGACATGACTCCTTTGTCGTGATCCCGTGATCATCTCCATCAGACAAATTTTGGTACCCTTCCTGTGTCTTCTGGAGTAAGACAACTCATTCCTCTAAAATTAATCCTAGGTGAAGTTCTGGGAAAAGGTTTTTTTAGAGATCTCTCTCAAGAAGCAGCATGGATTACACCGTGCTGGGTTTACCTCCTTTCTTGCTTAACATCACTCTAAAGTTATGCCACTTAATTTATTCTGTTATGCATTCTCATATACCGCTTGTGCTGTAAAAAAATCCACTCCGTAGGCTGCAACACAGACCCCTCGTTAGTACAGATACTTTGAAGGGTCTCTGGAGAGCTGGTTGTACCCGAAATTATGATACGACATTGTCTAAAAACTTTTACTGGGCTGAGTTAAAGCCTCTATGTCAGCTACGTTGGATGTGCTTAGCTCTCTTTTGGGGCACTGCCAGCTGCATTTTAACTGACTAAAACTTTAGCCAATTATTTTGACTACTAAGGCTTTTGATTTGTATGATATATTTATGTAAAAAATAGGTGTCTGTATATATACATGTATGTCTCCATATATTTATATGTGTGCTTGTGCCTATGTATATACCACAATGTTTCCAAACATTTGCTACAGTAAAGCTTCTGCTCTAAATTATTGCTGTTAAATGAACGTCCTGCTGTTCTAAATAAAACTAAATTGAAGGTGTTATTGATTTGCTGTTACAGATGTTGTTTGGGTCTCTACAGATGTTTGCGTTCACTGGCTATTTACTAGCTGTGTGGAACATTGCTTTGAGAAAATCAGTAGTGGAAAGGGCTTTATTATGTCAATGGCAATTTCATGAGACCCTTACACATTTAAAATTGATTAAGGTTAGTAAAGAAAATTTCAGAAGTGTTAGCATTGCATTACGATTTTCAAAAATCTGGCTGAGCATAGGGTTTGTCCATTGTTACAGGAGGAGCAATCCCCTTGAGATTTAGATTTGAAAAAAGGGAAGAAATCCATAAGTGTGGGTGCCTGTCATCCACTTTGAGGGTGCTTCGAAGAATACTTTAACAGCTAAAACTGTATGTTAACAGAGAACATAAATAACCACAGGATATCCATAGTGGGAAGCTCTCATTATTCACTCCTATTAAATGTCAAAGTGTCTGAGAAAATTAAATAAAAAGGTCTACTGATATGAACAGATAAACTGCAAGCCTTGTAAAATATATGAAATGGAACTCAGGGCAGAGCTAAGTGAAGAATTCTAATATAATATAAAGCACATTGCCATAAATCTTTTCAACTTACTTACATCATAAAGAATTTACTTGCTTCTGACTTCTTGTTGCTCACTTCTGAATATTTCTTCATCTCTCCAATTCCTAGAAGTAGTATTGAGAATCAACAGAAAATGAACCGTGAAGGCTCTGGGACCCAGGGGGAATGATGCAAGTAAAAGAGCAGCAAAGGAAATAACAGCAGTGATATAATAACAACAGAACTCCATGCCTTCTGCCACGGATTTATACATCCTATGCTGTTTTTTCCACTGGCAACATAGCATATTCACATTTTTTGTCTCGGTTTAATAAATTGATCAATTACTCACTTTCTTTTCCTGTTGATGCACCAAATATCCCAGCAATGTTATAAATTTTAGGCATAATCAATTGCAGCCATTTTGGAACACAGAATATAGAGAAAATGAGTACTCTTAGTACCAAACTACTGTTTAATAATAAATGGAAGCTGTCTGATATGTATAAAAATAAATGGATTTTTTTTTCAAATTTTTTATATTTGTCATTTTCATATTACTTACAAACTAGAATGAACTCCCATGGCCTTGAATTGTCAGTGGTTGTGCTTCTTAATAAATTGTCACAGTTATCATGTATTTCTTTAGCCCTGGGAGAATTTTTGTTAACTGAGAAAACTAGCATTCTCACTTTTGTCTTTGTGTCTTAAATTTAAAACATATTGTGTGACAATTTTATCAACATTGCCACATCTGATGCGCTTAAAACAGCAGAAGAAGTGCCATCTATTCAAAACAATAATTGGCATGTCCAGTCTTTCAAAAATAGTACGTAGTACAGGATATATTTCTCTGATGCACAGTTAGACAGATGGACTTTACATTCACTGATTCATTTGGTTTTGATAAGCACCACACTGGTGATTTGATAAGCACAAAATTTGGGATTTCTTAAGAAGTGCAGAGGACTTAAAAGGATTTAAACAACAGTGCATATATTATATATAAATATGCAATTTTTCTGACAAATATTGAAATCTATAATCTGTATTGCAGATATTCCCAACAAATCAGAGAGAATGAAAATAAATTAAGGCAACCACAATAACCATACTTCTGAAAGAGATTAATCTCCAGTATTAATCCTTTCAGTGCTCACACACAGATGTGACCAGGGTGCTGGTGAAACCCAGCACTATTTTTACTTGGCTTTGCTAGCCTTTGGAGAGATATATATAATATTAATTCCATAAATCTAATAAACCGTAAGAAATATCAGTAACTACAAATTGTACTTGGCATTGCTCTAGATGATACTAAATGTTTTTCTGGTTAGTACAAAATTTGATACTAAATTTCCTAAACAAGGACAATTGCTACAGTTTTGGTTCAAAACTTTGTTTCTCTATCACAAATGGATCTAAATAAAACAACAGTTGTGTGTTGTAGCTTGATGTGCAAATTCTCATTATACATTTCCTCCAGGATTTCCTAATCATTCCTCAGTCATAGAATCATTGCATCATAGAATAGTTTGGGTTGGAAAAGGCCCTTAAATATAACGTTTAAAGGTCCTTTCAAACCAAAACCACTCCATGTTAGCATAAAAGTATAAATTAGCCCTTGTTTAGGAAATTTAGTATCAAATTTTGTACTAACATAGAATGGTTTGGGGTAGAAATGACCTTTTCAAGCCAAACACTTCTATGATTTGATGATTCTATGATCATCTAGTCCAAGTCCAACCCCCCCTGCCGTGGGCAGGGACACCTTCCACCAGCCCAGGTTGCTCCAAGCCCCGTCCAACCTGACCTGGAACGTTTCCAGGGATGGGGCATCTACCATCTCTCTGGGCCACCTCTGCCAGCATCTCATCCCCCTCACCGTAAAAAATTTCTTCCTTGTGTCCCGTCTAAATCTACCCTCTTTCAGTTTAAAACCACTGCCTCTTGTCCTATCACTACAGGCCCTGGTAAAAAGTCTCTTCCTTTCTTAAAAGCCCCCTTTAAGTAATGAAAGGCTGCAATAAAGTCTGGAGCCTTCTCTTCTCCAGGCTGAACAACCCCAGCTCTCTCAGCCCTTCTTCACAGCAGAGGTGCTCCAGCCCCCTGATAACTTTTATGGCCCCCCCTCTGGACCTGCTCCAACAGGTCCATGTCCTTTTACTGGGGACTCCAGAGCGGGATGCAGGATTCCGGGCAGAGTCTCACGAGAGTGGAGTAGAGGAGGTGATTCGCCTCCCTCGACCTGCTGGCCACACTCATTTTTCTGCAGCCCAGGCCACGGTTGGCTTTCTGGGCTGGGAGTGCACATGGCTCCTGTCCAGCTTTTCATCCACCAGTACCCCCAAGCCCTTCTCCGCAGGGCTGCTCTCAATCCCTTCATCCCCCAGTCTGTCTGGATAGAGGGGATTGCCCTGACTCCAGTAGAGGACCCTACACGTGGCCCTGTAGAACTCCCCGAGGTTCACGCGGGCCCACTCCTCAAGCCTGTCCCTCGGAACGGCATCGCCTCCCTCCGGTGAATCACTCAGCTCGGTGTTGTCTGCAAACCTGCTGAGGGTGCAGTCCACCCCACTGTCTGCGTCATCGATGAAGATATTAAACAATATTGATCCCAGTACAGACACTGAGGGACACCACTTCTTACTGGTTTTCACTTAGACACTGAGCCGTTAACTGTAACTCTGGACACGGCCATCCAGCCGATTCCCTACGCATCTAACGGTCCATCGGCGAAACCCGTATCTCTCCAATTTAGTGGCGAGAGTGCTGGGGGGGAGACCACATAATTCCTCTTTTTATGTAGTTCAGATAACAGTGATGTTGTTGTTTTCTCATGGTCAATTTCTTATTTGCCAAAAAAGTAACAACATTTCCTGAGACCTATAGAACTTCCTTCATCACAATTTTATGCTGAATAAGAAGGGTAGGTTATTTACCTGAATTCCTTACCCTTTTTATTCAGTTAGATGATCCATGCCATATGATACGGGATCACACATCAGGAGTACACTAGTATTTTTGAAATAGCTGATGATTTTTGAAAGGTCTCTTATCCCATTTTCTCATTCATAATAATGGAACTCGAGTCATACTAAAAATTATGAAAAATACATTAATTCTGAAAAAAAAAAGTGGTTATTTTATTCTAACAGCTCTTGGGGATCTTCTTTAAGCAATGATGATATTTCCTTTGTCCCTTGTCTGCAGTTAAGTAACAATAAGCAAAATTATTATTATTCAACCCTATTAAACACTCTGACATGTTCCAATTTTTCATCCTCCAACAAATTCAAGATGATATAAAGCAAAGGAAACACTTTATTTGTACGTATTTTGCAACTGATTGTACTACGATATTATATGTAAGTAGGTAGTAACTACGGAGTTACGGATTGTTAGTTTTCTCTGATAGTGAAAGACTTCGGTAGGCTATAGATTCCGATATTTTTCATTCCTTAGTGGCCGATTTGGTTATCCAAAGAAAATGTAAACATTTGTGCCAGTGTTCATGTCTGCTGAAGTGGAACTACCAGTCATATTTGTTTTATGATGTGAACCGGTTCAAAAACCTTCCCTATAATAAAAAATTCTAGCAAAACAGAGATGCTTTGTCCTGAAAAAAATCAGCCAAGTTTGAAGGATGGAGAGAAATATTCTCGTGAGAGGTGAAAGCTAGAGAAATAGAAAAAGAGAATATTAAATGTTTGATTATTGTGCAGGGGGGGGTTATTCTGATTTATGTTTGTTACTGCTTCCAGTAATTGTAGATTTGTGTTTTAATGAGTATAATTAATAACTGAGCTCATGTTTTTCCAAACATGCATGAACTAATTTTTGGTCAGTATCACACTAATTTACTATGTGGCCCCTGTCTGCAGAAAGATTTATAATATTTCATTACACCCATGGAGAAAACGCTGATTACATCCTCCCAAAGGGGACAAGTTTCATTTGCAAAGAATTATGTGACATAAACTATTATAACAAAGGAATAAAAAGGCTGGTCTAAAATGAAGCACAAGATTGCATTGTGGACAGGAGGTCGCTACCCCAATGGGTATGTAGAGGAAGAAAGAAACTAGGAGGAATGAGTATCTGGAAATTTCATTTTGGAATGATAACCTTATTTGGCCCTCAACCTCATCTGAAAGTTCCCACAGATCTACTCTGAAATGCCTAAAAGGTACAATTCATAAATGAAAAATAAAAGGAATTATCAAAGAAGAACTATTTCAGGTGTTATTAGTATAGTAGAATAATAAGGGAGCAAATGAGTTGTGGACAAAGTCATCCAGGAAAAAGCACTGAACATGACTTGAATAAAAACATCACAAAAAAAGTCAGTTGCATTACTAAGGAGATGATTATTCTTATGATTAAACAAATAGATTGTGAACTATGAATAGATGAAAAAAAACAAATTCTCAGAGTAATGAAACAAAATATATTGTTGGAGGCCAGGCAGGCAGAACCAGATACTGATGTTTCAGAAAGAATTTTTCAAGATAGACCCCACAACACGGTGTACACCAGAAAGAAAAATTGTATGAGTTCGTGGATGCGGAAGGCATCAAAGAACCCTGAAAATATTATTATTAAGACATACTGAAGATAATGGGGGATAGTGTGAGTCTTGGGATGAAAATGGAGCAGGGATTGACAAGGGGATTAAGCTTTCCTCCTTGCAAATATACCTTTATCATTTATAGGATCTTGCATTAAATCTAGGGAGCTGCTGCTTCCGTTTTCATTACCTTTAATTAGCATTTAACCTAAACTTTTCCTTGATTAGAAATTTACAAAACTATTAGATAAACCTTACATTCTGTTACTACTTGGGGAAGAAAGCAAACAAGAAAAAAAAAGGAGAAAAACCGTGGAGAAGAGGAAAACTGAAGTATGGAGAAGGGTTTGTCAAAGTTGGGTTGCTTTAGCGTCATGTGTCTTAATGTTCCTCACGGTCAGCCTGATTTACATGATCTTGACAGCTTATTAGCCGGGACCAGCAGTCTGAGAAAGCCGTAAGGCAGATGCATATTTGATCCTCGGAGCACGGAGCGTGAGAGTGAGCGTTGGGGCTGGCGCAGGCAGGTTCTGCCACAGGCGTCTCGGCGAGGCAGCAGCACCCGAGCGGAGCTCCAGCTCTCTAGGGCGACCGACGTGTTCTAAGTGACAAAATGAAGCAAAGACGGGTGAGTCCGAGTCAAAGGTTCCTCATGGTAAAAGCTTAAATATCCTCTTTCACAGACAGAAGGACAGAGGAGACCTCAAGGCCCGTAAGAGTGTATCTCACCCTTCTCGCCAATTGCATTCGCTCAAAGGTGTTCGTATTTTCCGATTGCCAATGAAGCAAGAGTTTTGAAAACTCCTCATAACCTAATTAACCTTCGTAGCTGAAATCTGTTCTCCCACTCCGCCACTTAGTTCAGTCAAGGATTAGAGTTTTTAGTTTGTGAATTCTAGCAAAATATTTTTACAGATTTCACGAAAGCTTTCACCGTTGTACAC
>JAVJGG010000008.1:1786635-1825368 GCA_035590195.1 Aviceda cuculoides
CAGCTGTCCCGGCTGTGTCCCCTCCCAACCCCTTGTGCCCCCCCAGCCTGCTCGCTGGTGGGGTGGGGGGAGAAGCACTTGACACTTGATGCTGTGTAAGTATTTCTATGAAGAAAATTAACTCTGTCCCAGCCCAAACCAGTACATGAGCTAAGAGAACTGGTCCCTCTGTGCCTCGGTAAGCAAAGAATAAAGAAAAAACCCAAGAAGATAAGAGATTAATTTTCAGTGTAGTTTACCAATGCTGGAACCCCACCAGAATATCTGCTGAGATTCATAATTAGCGTATTCATAACAGATAGAAAAAAATGGTGAATAATGCAGGATAAAGTTTGCAGATGACGTACAATTTCATACAAATTTGTGATCACTAATTTTAAATCTGGCTGATGAAAGGAAGGAATATTTCATACTGCTGGACAGAAGAGGAAATTCAGTGTTAATAAATACATTGTTATGGACTGGATAAGCAAAAAGGATGAATGATGACATGGAGCAAGGCACAGATTTAGTTTTGAAATCTCCAGAAAGGAAACTGATAGTGAGGGGGAAGAGAATTCTGTGAAAAAAACAGTGTGGAAACAATATAAAATTATTATATATCTATCATAATGAAATCAACATTAAAAATGGATGACTGAAATTATCAAGCAAGAAATTTAGAGCAAACAAAAGTGGTTAACTTGTGTATGATGTGTAATTACACTGTGGAGCTCATGAGTGCCAAATGTTGCAGGCAATAGAACTGTAGATAGATTTTTGAAAGGAACAGGACATTCAGAGAAAGGAACTCATTGTTATCTATTTTAAAATGGAGCTAGGTATAACCTCCATTTCAAGAAGTATATAAAACATTGATCATCATAGTTGGAAGAGTATATCAGTCAAAAACTTGTGATTACATCAGTTGTTAAGTCTGTGATCTATAACTCTGTTTTACCTTGTTTCTTAATACCTTTTTCTTTAGTTCCTCCTTCAGATTGCAGTCAAGAAAGAATTAACTAAGTGAAATGAACTTTTGTCCTGAGCTAGTAGAGCAGTTCTTATGTTTTTAAGGAAGGGAAGAATGGAATAAAAATGGAGAAGTCCAGCAACTCCTGTTGACAGCAGAAAAAAGTTACAGTTTTGTAACTATCATAAAATGATGAGTTTACACTGTGAGGAAATTAGCCCAGAATGCCAAGACAGCACTAAGCTGAGAATGACATGAGGAAAGCAGAAGCGGCTTATCTTACTCCCAGCTTTTGTGTTGGCATGTGGGAAAATGCATGACTGACCCTTAAACAGGGGCCTGAATTTGGATCACAAAATCAATTATTCCCTCCAGTGTCATTCAGCATTACCTTTGAAATTTCACTAAGTTGAATTTTTAATGCTACAGCCATCTAACCTGTTTTGTTCTCTATGTGAATGAAACCCAGATAATTGATACAACGGAGGCCGGCAGTGAGGAACTATTGATATTCAGGTACAGTACTTAACTAATAACAGTTCTCATGATAATCCCAAGGAAATGTCTACGAAGAGAATTATATTCTGTTGAAATAGTGTGATTGAAATATTCGGGACTAGAATTACAAGTAGGACAGAGGTTACTAACTATGTTTTTAGCCTAAAGCCTAGATATTCTAAATCTTTGTGGCCTTAAATTTTGGCTATTGATCCCACCACCTTTTTTTTTTTTTGCAGGGACAAGCCCTAACTCCTACGTGACCATTCTCAGGCATTTCCATGGTTTCTAACACATCATTAACCCTTGTGCCTTTGCATCCACACGGATCTCCATCCCCTACCTCCAGTGACGTGGCAGACCAAAGTTGCTAACATGCTGTCCCTCAAACATTGGTGTGCTGCCCTCAAGCTTATCTCTAATGAGCCTGGTTTTATCCCTTTCCCCCTTCAAATCTGGTTTAAAGCTCTTTCAGTGAGCCCCGCTAACTCCGTGCAAAGACCCTTTTCCCCTTTGAGACATGTTGTGATGGTTTTGACCGGGATGGAGTTAATTTTCTTCACAGCAGCTGGTCTGGGGCTGTGTTTTGGCTCACCCAGAGTCAGGGCCTTTTCGGCTTCTCCCCCCACCCCACCAGCGAGTTGCCTTCTTTTTTTTTTTTTGCCAGCGAGTACCCAAATACAGTACTGTTGCACCTGTTCCTAGCAGAAAACTGCATTTATTTTTGTTGAACTTTATGAGGTTATTTCAGGCCATTTTCCAGCCTGTCAAGATCTCAGTGAAGAGCAGTTGCCCACAGCTTGGTGCATTCAGTCCCATTGTACAAGGCTTTAAGATGCTTAATTATATCCACCCCACTGTGGACCCCTGAGAAGTGCCACTAAAAACTGTGTGCTATCACATCATAAAGTCAGGAGGACCGCTGAATTTTTTCTCACCTTGAAGTCCATTTATCCAGGCCTTACTTCACTAATTTGGCTGTAAGGATCACATCAAGGACCCTGTTAAAGTCAAAGTGTACAACATCCACTTCTCTCGCCTTCAGAGGGCAGCCAGGAATCTCATCATAAAAGACAAACAAATTGTTCAGACATGATTTGTTCTTGGTCATTCCCTGATCTCCGTTCCCACCCACAATCTTGTTCTTCATGTGTGCCTGGACATGGCTTCCAGGTGGATTTTATCCATAACTTTTCCAGGGACCTAATCTAGGTTGATGAGCTTGTAGCTCTCCAAATAGTCCTTCTTGCTTTTCTCAAAGATAGAAGCGGTGTTGCTTTTTGTTCAGTCATTGGGAAGCTCCTCTGATTGCCATGACCTGGAAAAGACGCAGAGAGCAGACACACGATGACATCAGCCACCGTCCTCAGCACCTTCAGAGACACCTTACCTGATCTCACATGTGCTCAATTTACTTAAGCTGTGTAGATATATATGACTACAAAGATATAGAAGTATACCTTTAAGTATTTATTGATATACGTATTTAATAATTTTCACACACTGTGTCTTGCATCACTGTGATGATTAGAAAATGTGAATTATTTGGATGCCTTTTGGACAGAGCATGAGGCTGATTCAGAAAAGCCAGTTCTGCTAAAGTCAGTGCTGAACTGGAAAGAGATAGAAAGAAACCCAGCGTGGGGAAAGACAAACTTTATGATCAGTTCTAGATTTTCCTAAAGGAAACTCTGAGAGCAAACAAATGCCTAGTCGTCTGTTTGTCCACACGTCTACAGAGATGAGCAAAGACAGGTCAAAGGCAATTTATTTCTGTCTCAGGAAGCAACTTTTTTCCTGTTGCTGCCTCCGTATGGTGCCCAGAATGAATTCAGCAGTTATTGCTCATCTGAAAGCTCTTTGAATGCCATTAGGTATTGTACTGGCAGATATTAGCAGTCAAACACCCTATTTTCATGAACAACAGCTTCCTAGAAACATATCGATTTAATGTTTTCTCAAAACAAACTTCCAAGAGGTTAGGTTAAATAAAAAGAGACATTGTAATAATGTAAGAAGCATAAAACTAAAATAAAAATTTATATTTAAATACACTCAAAACATGCTCTTTATAATATGCAAAATATTCTACATGCAGGAATTGTATGCATTTATTTTGCTTTTAAGTCCATGAATAACTACACTGAAGATGGGTGAGAGGTAAGTAAAATTATATGTGTAAAAAAAAAAAAAAAAAAAAAAAAGGCTGTGTTTATATCTCCATTTTCTTGTTATTCGGATGAACTTAGCAATGATATTTGAAAGACCAGCCTAATAGGGATTTTGGAGAAAGCATTTTGGAAATAAATTGTTGCTTCTTCTGCGCGCCGGTCCCAAGAGCAGAAGGTGCCAGGCAGCGCCCCTCACGTCAAGCTGCCAACTTGCCGAACGGAGCAGAACAAGGACGCCACGAATCAAAGCCAGCTGCTTTCAAAGCAGCTTCTCGTTGGTAAATTTCTGGCCTTTTGCTTTCGTTGTGTGTCAACATCACTTTGGTATAAACATCGGAGCAAGTTCTGCCCCCTCGGACTGAGCCTTAGGGGGTTGCCAGCCTCTAGCCTAGCACATACAGTAACCTCCCTCCTGTATGGAAAACTGCTAGTATGGAAAATATAGACATCTGAAACGTGAAATGAACTACAGCACAAGAGTGACAAGTATCCCGTGGAGCCTACTGTGCCCAGTGAGAGTTTCAATGCTCCTGAAAGAAAACGACAAAGGCGGTAGGAATTCAGGAATCTTCTTGCAGGATCAAGGACCTGTGGTACATCCCCATCTCCCTCTCGCTCTAAATTAACGCCTGCCTTCAAGAGAAATAGCACTACCGATTAGATGATAGCAGAGAAAATGGTTTTTTTTCAACATCGTGAAATTAAGTTGGGTGAATTTAAAGAATTACACATTTTCTTCTAGAGAAACTACAGTATTGTTTTCCTTGTGTATAGAAAAGCTGATGGCAAGGGTAAGGAAGCTGCAGATAAGTTAATATTTGTAAGTGGAATTTCTTTTTTTATTTGTTGAAGTTATTAATTTTTGTATGTTTCAGACCTTAAGATACCATTAAATCTTCTGAATAAATTGTTTCCTTCATAATGGCTTTTTTCGCCCCCCAGCTAGCAGGCTGACCTTTGATCGATGGATTTTTTCCTAGCAATTTTATATGACTAAAGACCTGAATGTAGATCTTGGAGAAGTGCGTTAAATTGTGCCACTGTTTTTCCTCTACTTCCTCAATTTGTATCAATGATAATATCATTTGTCACCTGTTTTCTTTATTTTGCTAAAGATCCTATGCATCTGACTTCTTACAATTCAAAAGTTCACAAAGTAGAAAATGTTTTGTCTTCTGCTTAAAAATATAAGTAGATTATTAATATTGATCATATATTTAGGGACTTAAAACTATTTCATTAATTGACTTGGAATTGGTACTTAGTACTTAACAAGGACTGTGTAGGTTAGATTTTCAGAGAGCTAAAGCACACAGCACCCACCTACAGAAATAGAAGGCGATATTTAATTTTCTTCAGTTCAAGCTATTAATTTGGCTTATTAATGCCATGGGTGAGGGAAGTAAAGGGGAAAGACTGGGTTTTCTTTATCACTGATCACTAATTGTCCATAAGATAGGACCTGAGCTCTCAGAAACCAGAATTAATAGACTGATTTAACGAATCAGGAAGATTCAGGGGCTGCGTAGGAAATTCAAAGCATAACAGAGTAGCACCTCAGAGCATCATCAGCCTAAACAGGCAGAGCTGTATTCATTGTGCAAAAACCCAGCATGTGCTTAAATTCTGTGGTGACTTGAGACCTCAGCAAGCTACTGCAAATGGTATATGAGAGGTGAAATAAAATGAGAAAATGAAATCAAAATCAGTACCAGTTAATACATTAAGAAAAACAGCATGTATTTATTTGTTGTCAGTAGCTTCCTTGGCACTGTATGGAATAAATGTGTTGTGTATATGCCATTCCACATTGCAGATTTTCAAGGGCACTTCTGAATTCAGTCACGTCATTATAGCTTGGAAAGCAAACTGGAAATATTTCCTATTCAACAAATTAATTCCCAAAACAAATTGTTTCTCCACCATTACGAGGAGTCCCAAAGAGCTTGTTATAAATGTTCTGTAAGAAACAATGGCAAGCAAATAAAAACATCATATATTTAACTCATTCTATTCTGCCTATTGTATATGCCAAACAATAGACTGAGATAGAAACAAACCTCTGGTTTATCAATACCCTGACAAAGCAGATTCTTTTTTTGTGTCTGAAAACACAGAATCAACAATTGTGCCAGTCTGTACGGGTCTTGGCTTTGTAACTTGGAAAGATCGTCATTCATACCATTAAAAAATTAGTAGCACTTTTACAAGCAGAAAGCACAATTTCAACTGTTTGCAAAAAAATGGAAAAAAATAACTTTTTAGCTAATCACATCACAGAGGCATACCGGCATTCTCATCAGAATGTGATTCTTTACCTCTGGGCTAACTTCCATTAAAGTTATTACTCAAAAAAAGACTGATATCAAATGAATAAAAACAGCATAAAAAGAAACATATCAAACAGCAACACTTCTTTAAGGTGAATGATCAGCTTTGGTGATGGATGTAGAGCTACGGATGTCAACTTACGCATAAAGAACCAGAAGTTTCTCTTGGACCTTCATTATGCTAAGTTATGCTAAATTTTGTTCTGTATGGCTCATACAGGCACTGTTTCTCTTAATCCAGCCTGTACACAGGTGTATATAACGTGCATAGATACGCAGAAACTTTTCAAGGGGACGGATGTGTGGTACTAAATTTTTGTGCCCTAAGAGCACGTAGCTGTACATGCACAGCTAGTAGCTGTGCAACTAAACTGGTAGTTGTGTGAAAACGCTAATAGAGTTTAGTCCATCCAGAGATATTTGGTTTATGTGATGACAGAGCACGTGGAGAACAATTCTAAACTGCCTGCATAGAGCATGAAGTAGGCACACCCTGTGGCTCACCTGGCAACCTCCTATAGATGTTTCTTAGAGCATTTAAGATAGTTCTCAAGATCAGTATTTGGGTATCTGAAACATTTTTAAATTGTCATGCATAAGTGAAGGTAGGGACAGGCATTGTGTGAAGCAGAAAATGGCAATATGGACGAAAAACATGGGAGGAAACGTAGAGTGCTGAAGGTGGGTATCAAGGTGGACCTCTTGCCCTGTCTGGTTGTCAGTAGATGTTCTGTGGCTCTGAACACTGTTGGCCACTAAGAGACAGAGTGTAGAAGTACAAGGGTAAGTATAGAAATGAGTATTATTCTATTACCTCCTACCAGGCTAGAAAAATATGTTTAACCTTCCAAAAATTTTTCATTTAACAAATATTTTGTTTCTTTAGTGTATGGATGGCTCTACCATAGAGATTTTAGCATTGCTGCTTGGAATACTTAGCTTCGGAATGGAGCAGCCAGGGAATTCTCAGAACTTAAGTTAGTGCCTTGCCTTCCTGTGCAATGCATAGGAAGATACATCTGAAAAATTCATTTACAAAAACAGGGTTAGTGATTTTTTTCACTGATACAGGCAGATAAGAGATTATTCTCCTTCTTGGAGCATGAACTCAGTAGAACAGCACAATTCAAGGAATTATAACAGACATGTTCTGATGAAGCCTACTGGAATGAAGAATCTTGTGAATGACTGTTAAAGCCCAGAAGAATGAGTGCACTACTACGTAAAGTAGATAAAGAAGAAAGAAATACTGAAGAGTGTTAAACACCTTTCTTTGGGTGACAAGAGTGCCCTCACTTGGATTCATAGCTCTAAGTGCAGTGTTGGACAGTTATTTAACAATTTCATTTAGAAAGTGTGTGTGTGTGTGTAATTAAACAATCCTGATATTTAATTTGAAAAATTAACTACAGTATAGGCTGCTGCTGCTTCTTTCAATGTCTTTTAGTTCAGGTTTTAGACTGCTATTCTGAGGGTGTAAGCTCCAGATTCTTCTTCTGCTTGAAGAAATTTAACTTTTTCATGAGTCCATAACGTCTTCTGCCACAGTAAGTGGTCATGAAGGTGTTCTATTGTGGAGCAAATAATTAAATGTACATTGACTAATAGCAAGGTTGACTCTACAGAACAAATGTCTGCAGGAGATAAAACCTGGATCACAACCCTCTGTCATATACTCTTGCCATTTTGGACATATATTAGCTGGAATGGAACTTTTATCCCGTAAAGATTTCTGAGGGGACTTATGCATGAGGCATGAGGGAACAAAAGCAAGGCATTGTTTGTTTTAAGGGAAGATGGTGGAGATCAGGTGAAGAGAAGCTGAAGGATTTGAAACATTTTTGGACATGTTCTGAGAAGAACTCCTAAATACCTACAGGAATTTAAAGGCTGTAAGTGAAGGACCCCTGTTCGTTAACCCCTTCAAGGCTGTACTGCAGTACAGGAGGTGAGTTCAGAGTTCCTGGAAGCTGGAGGTGGGTGCCAAGAGGAAGAGCTAACTAAGTAATCACCTTTCAAGAGCCTTCAAGAATGTTCTGTGCTCAAGGCATGTTCCTAACCTTTACCATAGTTAATCCAATCTAATATGACATGTTTACATAGTATGCTTTAAATTAAGAAAATTTTCAAGTATTTTTCCAACTTGGTGCCAAAATCTCTCTTTGCCTCAGTTCCACGTCTACAAG
The DNA here is from genome assembly GCA_035590195.1 of Aviceda cuculoides. Taxonomy (NCBI): domain Eukaryota; kingdom Metazoa; phylum Chordata; class Aves; order Accipitriformes; family Accipitridae; genus Aviceda; species Aviceda cuculoides. Next base: position 1,794,773 of record JAVJGG010000008.1, read on the forward strand.
TAAGAACGGTAATACGGGTCAATTTAGCTCATTTTTTGTACTGAAAACTCATGTTATGTGTTTATACAGTGCTTTTAATTCATGATTCATTCAATCCTTCCTTTTATTTTGTAAGTGTATTTGTCCTTTTCCATTATGTATTTGTCTCCTGTCTTACCAAAGCTCTGTCTCTCATTTGGAGACTTTGTAACTTTAAGAAGTTGAAGAACTTAAATACCAGAAATATGTGATTTTAGCATTGTTGCACTCAATTATTACATAGAACTATTTTTTTTTTTAAGGTGTACTTGACCTTAATTCTCTGTGAAGAGAAACTTTGTTATGTTTGAGTGCAAGCAATCACGTTGGTAATATTTAGATCGATTCCAAACCAAGAGGTACAGTAGCTTTCAACTCTGACTTGCAGTTTTCATCGCCGTTATGTGATTCAGGCATAACAGTTTTGGGAAGCGAATATAGTTTTAATGTAGTCAAATTGACAAAAGAGCGGGGGGGGGGGGGGAGGAGATTTTTGTTCCATACTGCAAATGGCAAATGAAAAAAAGGCATCTTCCCAGACTTGCTGTGGGTATGAAGCACTGCAGAGTTTGGCAGAGTTTGTAAGATTTGATGAACTTCTGGCCTTCCCTTTTGGGACTGAGCAATTTAAGACGGACTCTTGAAAGCTAAAAAAGGCAATTAGCAAAAGTTTGTAATGGATTGTCTTCAGCTAAGATGGTTCGCCCCAGATGGAACCCATGGGGTCTTCATGTAATAGTGAAAGAGAGAAAAAAAACAAGTCAGTCTTCTCTTGAACTTGAGAGAAACTCCCAGTTAGGTTTTCCTGGGAAGCATGCAAATGAAAGGAAACAAAACAAGAAAGAAAGAAAGAAATCAGCAAAGTAAACAACAAAACAATGCAGGCATGGTTACTTTGGGAGCCAAAGAAAGCAAGCTATAAACTATATACATATATTGCAAAATTTTATCATACATGTTCATGGTACAAAACAAGAAACAGAGGCTTTTTTAGCTTTCAAACTATACAAAAATAAAGGAAAAGCTACTATTAGAATTTGTATAGGATTTATATATTATTCTTTCCCTTTCAGATATGACCCTTTTCCCTTGTGAAATTAAAGTATAGTAAAGAAGAAACTAATATATCATCTTACAGATTTTGTTACTGCATTCTGAGTTAAGATTATTTGTAGGGATTTTATGTGCCCTACATTGGAATTAGAGAGATTGATTCTGTTCTCACCATCATAAATGAGGATAGCATTTGGCCTCCCGCCTCATCTGTCACACTGACACTTAAATAGTAGCACTTTATGCCAAGCAGACCTGGAGTGAATTTTCCTGCAGGCAGAGGTGGTCCAGTAAGCACCAAAACCAGATCTGTACAAAGAAGGGAGAGACCTCGTGATCAGGAAGGATGAGCAACGGTCACTTGAGCAGGCGTGATTTTACAGCCAATAAATGTCAATGCGAACAGACACCAGCAAGGCAGAAGAAGGCAAGACCAGGTGAAGTGAGGCAAGGCGAGGCAAGGAAAACAGAACCGAGGAAAAGACAATTTTAAAATAACTTTGAGAGATTTGAGTACCAGGATGTAAAATGTTTCATGGTATCAATATCTTATAATTACAGGGCTATAAGTTGGGGAGTCTCTCATCTACCTTTATATGTAGGGTTCTTATTTTAAATTCTTCCTTTTGTAGTTTATTAAAACTTGCATTTTTACCAAGACATTGTCAGCCATGAGAGTTATTTAAGCAAACCTCTAGCTGCAGGCTTGTACAAAGACACAGAGGTTCTTGAATAATGAAATCCGTTATTCTTGCCTTTCAACTTTTACTTATTTATTTACTTGTTTATTTATTTTTCTCCCGGAGTGAAAGAAAAATTATGTGAAAAGTTATTACAAAATAAAACTCTTCCTTTCGCTCTGCCATTTCCATTGCCTCTCTCTGATAAATGTCACCATTAGATACAGGACAAAACAAGCCACATTGCTCTTTTTTATTTTCACATTTGTCCTCATCATACCTGTGCTTCATTTTGCTTATTATTTCTACTGATCTTCAGCAGGTCACATGTTTTTGCTTGGCACAAACTGGTACTACTGGGAATAAGATGCTGCAAATCAAAGTCCTGTGAAGCAGTAGTGCTCTTGATTCCCTGCAGCGTTCAAGGTCAGCAACAGATGTGGCCTGAAGCTCTGCTCCTTGAATCTTGACCTTCACTGAGTGTTTCTCTAACGACTTGGGAGGGACATCGTAATTAGATAAAATTCTTTCCTATCTTTATTAAAGGGCACCAGATTAAACTCTCTGCATGTGTGATGAGAAGTGAAGTGATTGTTTTCCCCACTTCAAATACTTCAGCATGCCTTTTCATTAATCTTTTATCACTTGCATACTGAATTCTGATGCTTTCGAGAGGTTCGAAGAAAAAGGGGAGAAAAAAACTACCTTCTTTACAAAACTGTAAATATTCTTTTGATGGAAATTCTTGCAAAGATAGTCTTATTTTGCTAGGTGCACTTTGTGCACCCACCTGAAAAATGTGGCAGTTTACCTAAGGAAAGTAAATAAAAATTAGCCTGAAATCATACAGTATCTTAAGCAAACTCCATTCGCAAATTGCTTCATGGTTTCAATACAATAGGCCATGCAATGTAATCAAAGTTAAAGTGAATTAAACACTTTTACTCTTTAAACTGTTCTGTAAACCCACTGAGTTACAGATGAGCTTTTGAAGAAGAGATGATAAAATATTTATTCTGTTACAGCTGAAATGACAAACATCCTGCTGCTCATTTTATTTTAGTAAAAAGATTTACGAAAGCAATTTAGTTCCCGAACACATTGCTGCAGGCACTCATCAGGCAGATCTCTTGCACAGCATATTATCAGTAGAGCAAGAGGTGAGAAGTTAAGTAAGAAGCGGAAAAATGCCAGTGGCCTTATCAAATTGGAGAATAGAGTGCAATTGTTTTGAGGGTGGAATTTGGTGGAAACTCCTAATCATGGTGGACTCTCGATAGTGAAAATCAGTCGCTATCAGTCACTTTCAATTTATGTGCCTCCTCCTTTATATTCCCTGTATTCCTTTCAACCTGTTTTTTAGTGTCTGATTAATGCATCTCTGGGGCAAATCTGGCAAGATTCCTTTTGGAACCTCTTCATGATCAAGCTGGTGTCATATACAGCTTAATGTGCCCTTTTTCCCTTTGCATCTTGAAAATGCTGGGATATGTTACAAATGCCCAAACCCTTAGAAGCGAAGATATTTTGGGTTTATCCTTCTGTCCTCTGGGTTATTAAAAACAAGAATAAGCTTTAAAAATTAATGGAAGATAGCTTCAGGTTGGTTATCTGTACAATACACAAGGCAAAACAAAACACTCCAACACTCACATTTCATTGTTATTAGAACTATTCTTTACCTGTAAACTCTGTAGAGGCCAAATTCCAAGAGACCGCCTTGGGCCTGTTGCTTTACTGCTCTGTCCACAGGGCAGGACGTGGATTGCTGTGTGTCAGGATTTTTAGCTCTTATCTCCCAACCGCTGCCTTAGCACATGACAAAAGAGAGCAGCCCTCCTGAAGAACAGTGCAAAAGCTGTTTCCAGCTCGCCAAAGGGCCACGTTTGAGTGGTGGGCATTCATTGCTTCTTGCGCTTTCGGAACATAGCTGGAATTGGCACCTTTTATTGGCTCGAATTTCTTCTGTCTCTTGTGCCAGGTTTTATCACTGTTTGAACAAATACCTGTCAGTGCACTCTGCCTTCCAGTCTTCACAGTTCTTTTAACTCATTTGCTTCATTACGGCGTATTGACATTAACAGAGATGTTATATTTGCCTGCCAGTTTGCTTTCACTACTACTTTTGGAAAAATTTGGTTTTCTTATTATCCACTGATCTATGTCACTTCTCCCAGTCAACCTTGACCTACATGTTCTTTCTTCATATTTCTGGTTGTCCGATTTAGCCACAGTCTTTTCCTTTGCCTTCAGTACTGGACTACATAATTTAGGAATATGACTCCCGAGACTGTCCAAAGCCATGTTTCGTAACTACAATCGTTCCTCACATTAAGGTTCATAAAGACTTTGAGCTAACTTCACTCTTCTGAAACTCTGCTAACAAAAGGCCCCAGTTCTTTGGGAAGACTGAGTGCAGTGTCTCCAAGTCATTTAACAGGCATATTCTGCAAAACCATGATGCAGTATAGTCAAAGAAATTTGGAATGTTTGAGCTCTGGGAAAGGTTGTTCCTACTTTAAAACCCTTGATTCCTGTACTTAGCCATGAAGACTTTGTGAAGCCTGGGGACAGTTACCTCATTGCAAATGAGTAAAATGGGGAAAAAACTACTTCCCAACTCAAAAAAGAAAATTCAAAGGTATATACGTTAAAGATTGTTAGACATCAGTGATAGAGTAGTAGGAACTATGCCCACTCCAGAAAGAATGAGATAACAAAACCCAATATGCATTTGCTGTTCAAACTTCTATTTTTGCTGTTGTTTTTCTGTCTTCAATAATAAAGAAACAAAACTAACTGTCCAAAGTTTCCTACAATAATCTCATAATTTCTTGTTAACTTGTGCATTTCTTTCCCAAGACACACCATACTAAAAATACTCTGTCGTAATTAAAACCAGTTTACATAACAAAAAAGGAGAGAGAAGGTAAAAACAGTTTTTAACAAAAATAAGTTGCAGAAATCTTAATCAGCTTTACTTTACAGCACAGATATTCACCGTTTCAGATTCCACCACAGTAGACAAATTTGTTCAAGTTCAAATTTGTATTCATTTGCTGTGTGTGTCATACACAGAAACATTAATGTCACTGATCAATGAGAAACCAGCTAAAGTTTGTGAAACATAATGCCTTTACTCTGCAATATTGAACCAAGGCTGCCTGGAGAAAAGAGATGAATGAGGTCTACAGCGAGCTTAAATAAAGAAATGTGGAGCTCGTTCAGGTTGGCTGTGGCTGCCGCCTTATCACCTTCACAAAGTCACCATAAACACGTGCTCTCACTCTGACCTTTAGTGGCTAAAATAAGAAGGAAAGTCCAGTAAGCACTCTTGACCGGGGATTTCACCTAGCTTGAAAAATACTGAGTGCTAAGGGTAGTCTCGTGTCATGGAACAGGGTACAGCTATTTTGTAACTGGCAATTTGAAAGGAATTACATCGGTGAGATGGCAATAATTCTCAAATCCCTGTTTTTCAGGAACACCAATATAAATTTGCTAGAGCACTTTCTCTTTACAACTGTATTGATGTGGTAAGCTTAAATTTAACTCCTGCAGTCAGACTGTACTTTATGATGTTGGAAATTATTTGATTAATCTTCCAAACTTATAACAGACTCTATTTTTCATTATTTGATTCTTGAACTTAGATGGTACCATTTCCCACTGGTAAATCCAAAATGCTGAGAAGATGTTTTTATATATGTGCTAGCAAGGAACACCAAAGAACCCAGCAAAGAACACTAGAGAAACTGCTTCATCGATTAATATCTGTACTTTCTTTTCAAAATGTAGAGTATTAAAAAACCCCAAGCCAAATAAACAAAAACCAAACCAAAGATAAAAAAAAAAAAATCAGTGTCTATAGTTTTATTGATAATCAGCAGTATTTTATAAAACAGAAATTTAGCTTTTTCATTTGTAGTCCAGGTTAAGTATTGCAGCAGCGAGCAAATACGCCTTTTAAAAGGAACCTTTATTAATTAGTGTCATCTCTTACCTGTTTAAAAACAAACAAACATAATATCTAACTCCAAATCCAGATGTTATTATCACAAAGCTGAACTTACTCTGTTATTTTCAGATGAGTTGAATATAAAAATTCTCAAGTACATAAGAAGTATTACCTAGTTAGGGTATCTATATTAGTGTTCCTAAAATTACTTTCTTTTTTTTTCCAGAAGTGCTAGAAGAGTTACGTTTTCCCCTGCTTAAACTGAACTATATCACAGTGTTATTGAGGCCTTAATGTTGTAAATGGATGGTATTGTGTAATTGTGATTCCTATATCCTAGTGTATAATTTATATTGTCTTTTGAAACTTAATAATGGAAAAGTCCTTGGGGAATCACTTTAGTGTAACAGTTAACCTTCCCTTCCCTATAAATTGACCTATGTCTCTATGAAATATTTGTAATCTTCTATTCTGTCTCAAAATATTTGCGAGATACTTCTTTTATATATTCCAAGAAAAAGACACAACAAAAACTGTCCAGAAAAAAAATACAGAAAACACTTTAAAACACCTTTTATTTTTCATCCTTATTTGGATATTAAAAAAAAAAAAAAAAGGTGTCGATTTAAATAGGGTCATTTGGGGCTCATTAATTTTCAGTGCAGTGATTTGTAACGTTGCTAATCAGACACTAAAGACAAAAGTCATGATGGACTTTTAGATTTTATATTTCATAGAACTGCATAAATTACTTAATTGAATTAATACATACAAGAGCAGTGTGCCAAAGATCTTATATACACGTTTCTGTTGTCCTTCTCAGTGAAATGACCTAGCTATACTTCTGACAGTATCTTTATTTAGAGCCCGTCCAAACCATGCAATGCCATGGAGGTGAATAATTGAATGGTCAATAGGAAGAAAATGAAATCACTAGCAATTTTTTGCAGTTTCTAAAATTACTTAAGTAAATTGGATAGATATAGAGTAAATGACTGCAGGTTCGTGAACACAAGCTTTAGAATTCAGTTGCATAAGCATCTCGTAAGGAGCAGAGCAAATAGCTTTGCAGCGCGGAAGGCTGTTCTCCCTCCTCTGTCCTCTTCGTCCAGGCTCTTTCCGTTGACTTACCAGTAGCGCCGAGGCAGTCGCCCGCCACTGCCGAAAGTAGGGCTGATGTCCCACATCCCATATATACTTAATTGTGTTGAGAGTAAATTCTAAAGTCAACGCATTTTTGGCCAAAGACAGTATACATAAGTACATATTTCTCTATGTCTTTAAAGCACTGGGGGGGATTTTTAACTTCCAGTAGGTGGATAATATTGGTCAGCATTAGTATAGGCATCCATTTGCTTATTCATTTTGGTTTTCCTTTAGTTGTGATTCTTTTATGCCTTTTTCCAAGTGCTTTTTTGTACACAATCCTGTTTGGTCAAAGTTTGTATAAGAAATAAGAACATAATTTAAATAATAACTTAATGGAAATCGAGTTCATAACTCTCCAAAAATAAAACTGCATGAAGCTAAAATTCAGCAAAGTATTTTAGAATGTTTGTGAGCTGTTCATAAATGTCACAAAACCCACGGAAAGTTCCCCAGCAGTCTTCTACTTTGGTTCAGACTCTGAATATTACAACATACTAATCCAGAGAAATTTACCAGCAGGCAGACATTTTTCTCTGTCTTGGTCCACAATCAAAACCGTCCAGTTGCGATTCACAATCCACAGCCCACAGATGCCCAGACTAGTGCTGAATCCACAGACCAATCTTCCCAGCAAGCTGATGGAGACAGACCCCCAACACCACATAGCACTCTGTGATGTGCTTAACTCGGATGAGTAGCTATTATAAGTAAAATGAAAAATTTGAAACTGAGAAGTCATCCACTGAGTTTCTCCTAACAGCAATATTAGCGCTGAGAAATAAGAAGCCATTTCTTTGCCTATGCTTTGGTGCGTCTTTCCAGTTTAGGTAGAACGTAAGTGAACTAGGCAGGATCTTGCTTTGTTTTCCTAGGGAATTTTGAAGATGTGCAAATGTACCACTCTAACAGGATGATCCACTTGCATAAATGTTCCCTCCAATTTGTTTTCCTGCCAACATATCCTGTTTTTTTTACATTTTTATCATTGGTTTTGGAGGCTTAAGATTGCCCTGAAGAAAATTTATCATTTCTTCCCTCACAAGGGAACCTTTTGAGAGTTCAGCTCCAGTATTAATAGGTTTATCCAAAACTATGAGATCGTGTGTCTTTTTAAAACATAATTTCTACTTCGATCCTTTCTGCTGAGAAATATGTGTTACCACCTTGTAGGCAGACAATTTAATTTGGCTCGTTACAGATCTTTTCAGCATATGCAGTCTTTAAGGCATTCGTTCATTTTTCACTATTTTTTTGATTGTCCTATAGCTGTACTTTGACATAGGATGTGATATATGACATGTAATCATCAGCAAATGTCTGCTTGAATTCACAATGTGGGTTAGAATTGCACACAGAATTTATAAAAAGCAAGATTTCATGTGCTATGCATAAAATTTTTCCAAACTATTCCAGCCAAATAGCCAGGAAGGAACATAGAAAACAACTTACACTAACAGTTTTATTGTTATTGCTCCGTGGGCTTTGCTGTTGCTGTTTTTATTTATCTGTTAGTTTGTTAACATTGGTAGAGCAGCAGAAGTGATACACTTGATTTATAACTGAGCAGCAACACTGTACAAATACCACAAGAGGGGATGATTAAATATATTCTCTTTGTATAGATTGATTTCCCAAAAGAGTGTGCACAAAGTTGAGTGCAATACCCCCTGTCCATGTATATATAGTGTTTAGAGAGAAATTTTCCACCTTACCCTGCTATCATTAGATGTTGAACACACAAAAAAATGTGATATGTTGATCAATAGGGCATGGCAAAAGTTCACATATAAAATGTTGTAGATGTAGCACACTGTCTGCCAAAGCACCATGTCTATAACTGATTCATCAGCTTTTTCTTTTTTTTTTTTTTTTTCCTCCCAAGCAAAGCTAAGCCTGCAGACAAGCAAAAGACAGATGTTTGAGCTGGCTTTCACCCTATGAAATCTAATGGTCCAGGTTAATAACTTGGTCTGTGCTTGTGAAAGAAAATTGAAGCCATTCTTTCACTTGGTTTCAATACAGACTGCAAAAAAAGGAAGGTATTATAAACAATGAACAATCCAGTCCCCCAATGCATTGCAGTTCCATCTCAGAATTTCAACGTGACCTTAAATAAAGCCCACTATTCACTGGTTGTAGAAAACTGTAATGATGCTGGTAAGAAGACATCAAAGACGGTTAAGCCTGCTTTGGTAATAATGAAAGGGAAGTATTGATACAACATTTCAAAAGCCACATTCTTCAACAGACCTGGCTAAGAACCGACAGCAGCTGGAATTTAATCTGTTTCTCCTTCAGTGAAACAATGCTTACAGCATGGGAAGTGTCAAGTGGAAGGGGAAAGCTCTCATTTTCTGAGAACTGCAAAGCTGGCTTTGGCAATTCTTGCAATCCCTGCTCCCCCCTTGCGCAGCATCAATCATTTTATCTTATTGGAGGTGACACTGTTTCCCAGACAGTAGAAGTTTGAACTCTTCTGCCTCCTAAAAATAGATCTACCCTTACAATTTGTCATTCTTTTAATGGACTCGTCACTAAGTGAATCTGTCTAGCTGAATATAGAGGCCAAACCTCACTTGAAGTAAAACGTGTGCGTGTGTGAGTGTACATATACATATGAAGGTCCATCTGACCCAGCAAGCAAATGAGCAAACAATCAAAAAGCCTCTACCAACAAACCTCTGCAAAGCACATTGTTTAAGAACTGCTGTCGCTCTGATTTGGAATTATAAGCTTTACTTACGTTCAGGGTATTTTGCCTTTGAAATGGCAAGTTGAGCTTAAACTTCCCCAGCATGGTTTAACCCCACTTTTCACTTTAGCATGAATCAAACTGTGGCCATGGAAAACATTTACTTCCCTCTTTGTTGAATCTAGATGCATCTCCCTTGGTGTTTGACATGGATGTTTATTCTGCACTGGTTTGAAATACGTTAAGAGAGAGTTGGCACACAGCTATTTATGTTTCCATTAGTGTTAATGAGAGCACTTTGTGTAAATCTCCATACACCCACATGAAATGTATTTCTGTACTTGCCTTCTGCAGAAAAGGAAAGAGACCCTAAATATTTTACAGAATTTTAGCCTACCCGAAGGGAATTGTAGTTTTTACAAAAGCCTTTTCCACATTAAAGGAAAAAAAACCCAGAAACTCAGCTGAATGGTGCTATAAAAATTTTGTTACATTGTTTTGTTTAGATTTATAACTACAAAGGGAACTGTTCTACCCTTGAGCTCTAGACACCTTTTTATGTAGCTTAAAAAGCAAATTTTTGTTTGTTCTTTATTGATTTTATAAGACAACAGCCCTAAAGCAAAAGAAAGAAAATGATTGTACACATATATTTGCCAGCATGTTCCCTTAAAAGCAGTCACTCATCTCTCTTTAGCATGAGATGTTGTTCTATAACTATGGAAAATTTGGGACTGTTTCTTTTTAATTTTTTGTTTAAACATATTGTTTCTTTTACCACATCTTCTTAGATTTGTGGCATTTTTTTATTATTATTATTTTGAAAGAGAGTTTGCCTGCCTGACTATCTATTAAACTACTGTGTCTTAACCTAAATGGGACACATTTTTTTTCCTGATTATATTAATGGTTAAAAGAATATTCCTTCACTCTTCCCCCGCTTCCCTTTTCTTCTAAAGTCTTACGATAACTTGAGAAAAATTTCACGCCTTGTGCTAAGGAGAGTCCTGTTGCCCATAGGACTGGAGAAATAAAAAAGCAGGGGGTGGGGGAAGGAGGGAATGGCCATGCTGGGCTGCAGAATGAAGTTGAGCATGGGGACAGGGAGGAAAGGTGTTTCCCTATGTTTTTGTTTAACTTCGTTATAATATAAACCTTTGTTTAACTTTGTTATACCTTCTTTTCTCTACACCTGAGTCACTAAATAAATATTTGTGTTAGTTGGAAGTAATTTAAATTAAGTAAAATTCCATGAGTCAAGACTGTTTGGCCTGCAACAACCCCACAGAACAGCAGAGCAGAAATGTCACGGTTGTCGTAGCTCCATTGGCAAAAGCTAGAACAAAGCAGAAGTGAAGTGAAAGGGAACTGCATTACTCTGAATTCTTCACCTGTCTGTCTACCTTTCCATCGCTGGAAATAAGTCAGGAAAATGCTGTCCAGAATGGCCTTGCAGTTGTTGCTGCTGCCTGGGAGAGCTTTTCTATGTATTTATGTATTGTATTTATTCTCATGTAATTCATAAAGACAAAAATACATTTAAAATATCTAGGCATTAAATGTGCTAATTCATTTATGCTCTGAAAATGAAAAAAACTAAAACTGCATAAATATGTAAGTGGCTCTTCAGACACTCACATCAACCCTTTGGTCTGTCTCTGAATATTCAGAGCCTTTCAACTACTTTTTAAAAATTCTTTTAGAAAAATGAAAACATTTCTAAACACAAAATTTTATTCAGTGTAGCTTGCTTGGGTGTAACGTTCCCCATATAGATACTATAAAGGAAGACATCATAAATCAAGGTTTCACTGTATATGACAAGTCATCAAGTCTTAGCAAACTCAACATAAGCACTGTCAATGCTAGGCTACACTGTTAACTAAGTGAATAGGTATTACCTGAAAATTACAAATTTAGCAGGATATAGTAAGTGCAGACAGAATACGTCATTTATTATATTGATATATACAAAAAGGATTAGTGATTTTAAAATAGATATGGGTGCAGGTAACCTTGCTTGAACCAAAATTACAAAAACAAGAAAGAAGAACCTCAGGATATCTGACACCCTACTGCATGACTGATGTTTCTGCAGTTAAGTATCTCCAGCTTGTTATGTCAAACTCCTATTTCTTCTCTTTACTGGATAACCATAACAGGAATATTTGTATATGATGGCTTGATACAGCATATGCTGAGAAGATTTTCTTAAACTGGACAGAGTTAGAGCTGTGATTGGAAACAAACCACTAATGAAGTGATCTCATCATGGAGACTACTGAACAGACCACTCGGCTTCCCTGTTCCCCCCGCCTCTCTATCCATAAGGTACTGTAATCGCCTTCCCAAAACCCTCTTTCAACAATTTTCATTTCTCCCGACTGTTCTCGTGAGGTTCTTTGTTCTCAGTTACTTTTCCTCTCCCCCATGAATTCTCTTTGGCTGTCCTCACTGTAGCTACTGTGTATCTTTGCCTTTCCGTTTTGTTTTTAAGTGTAAAGCGCCTTGAGCAATATCAAGGGGAGAGAAAATGTGGGTAAGCTGATTTGTGAAGGTTACATTATGGTAAGTTTTTCTGTGTAAATTATATGATTCATTTTCCGAAGAATTAGTGCACTGCATTCTGCAACATTGCACAGCAAGGGTAGTCTTCTGTCTGCTCTCTGAAAAAAGAAAACAACTTATTCATCTCAGACACCTTCCATTACTGGTTAATGCCATCTTATTAAGAATCAGTGAAGATCGTAAAAGGGCAACTTTGTACATTTCTAGAATGAGGAGGAGATCACTTGAGGATGAGGAATTATCATGTGTGATAATTCTATCAGCATCAGATCATGCACACCTGGTTATTTGATGAGCATTTTCAAAAAGATGGCCCATGTAAGGACCAAATCAATGGAATGACACTATACTGAAGAACACCCTGGATTGGAAAATTGAATGTTTTCTGCGCCTGTGGATAGCTACATATAACCTGTGGAAGTCTTGCTATCTGCAAGTAAAAGAAATTCATTATGTTCCTTTAGAGCCTTTTTTTCTTATCTCTATTTTTTCAACGTTAGCGCTGACAAAGGGTAGACAGACAGGAGAGAGGGGAAAAAAATTAATGAATTACAAACACTCAAAAGATTATTTAAATTATGTTCATGAAAACATTTTAATTCACTTCCTATGACTGCAGAAAATAACTAGTAAAACAATTATATTCAGAAATTTCAATTCTTTACAAATTGGAATTCAGAACGGAGGATTTCATATGAATTATGAGAGCATCTGATAGCTGTGACAACTGTAGAGTGTTTTTCTAAAAACCTGGACAATATTTCACAGTGTAGATAATTCCTAGTATAATAGGATAAAAATGACTAACTGTATTGATTTAGAACTTTCTTCTTTATGACAGAAACTAATAAAAATGACTGAAAAGTGAGTTGTTATCATTCTAATAAACCATTACCAATACATTTGTTTCAACAGCACATCACCATTCCCAGAAATAAACATCCTACATATTTTGAGTTATTTTTTGTTTTTAAATGGAAAAGTACAAATCCACCATTTGCAGAGAATAATATAATTCTTTTACAATGATGAAGAAAAGAATTTATTTGAATGGGGGAATGCATTTTATCTGTCTTTTCTAAACAATAAATTCTTTCCTTCCTTCTTTTCTTTCACACTATCTTTATCTTTTCCACAAAAAAAAAAAAAAATTAGATAAATTTGTCTATAGCAGAATATTCCATTTATAAATTAATTTCAATTACCAAGTTCAAATTGAGAAAGATATTCTATTTAAACTCATGAGTAGTTAATATTAATTTCACTAGCAAAGCATTTTTGTATGAGTACAAATATGTAAGTGATCTACATACTGTACATTGTATATTTGCTTTCCATTGAAGTCCTAAGGCACTTTTTGTACATGAGTGGTTAAAAGAGATTTTTAAAATTTAATGCATTTTGAGCCTGTGTGGCATTGACATAACTAAAGCAGTAACTGATATTTTATTCATTACACAACTTAGCAGGAAGTGTTGGAAACGTTGGTGGCTATTGAGTGCTTTACAGCAGGCAAGCTGGTATTACCTGAATTCTTTCTGATCTGTTCTGCTTCTTAGTACTGTGTGAATATCACTTCCTGATCAAAAGTTCAAGTTTACTGGGATAAAATGGAAGCACTGGTCATGCAATCAGATTTCAGCAGCGAAACACACATTTTGCTTTTTTCCCAGAGACAACCTTATGGCTAGCCTTATGTAAATATAGAAATATCTTGTTCATCCTGCTCTCAGACCTGACCCTGACAGTCTGTTTCCTGATATCATGAGTAACCTTGTTAAGTTATTGGAAGTTACGGTTCTCTATCACGTTACCTTAGAAGGTTTAGGAGGTTTAGAATGTTTCCTTTCCTTGCCTTGCTCTAAGAGTTTCTCATCATATACAAGTTCAAATTTTTGTTCAGTTTTTACATATTACAGAAAAAAACTCTAAAAACAGCTAGACAAGAAGGCTATCCTCCATACTGCACGTTTCTCAATAAATCTATGTCTCACTTAACAAATAATCACAATGAAATCAAATTACTTTATTAAATTTCTAAGAAAGTGAATGTATATGGAATGGGACAAGGTCAGATCAATAGTCTTTTGCAGATAATTTTCACTTACATTTAATGTTCATAGAAAATATGGCCAGCTGGGCTGTGTTCTGGTAGGTAGGTAGGGGTAAAATAGGACAGAATCCTTTTAAATCTATCTAAACTAACATACTCTATGATCATGCTAAAGTCAACAATGTGGCATAGGAGATAAGCAAGAGGAAAGCGTTATTCTGGATATTTGTCTCGTATCAAACTCCACTATATCTGCAGGAACAGGAAAAAAGCTGCCTGACTTCTCGATGAATTCTTCCTTAAGCTTTTACGCGAACTCGGAGGTAAGACCGGTTACGGGGCTAAACCGCAGTCCCACCCGGCGCAATCTCTGTGTGCAGATCCCTAAACGATACGTATAGTCGTCGGCGCTCCCGGTCACCAAACACGCTCTGCCCAGGTCTGGAGCTTTACCCTGCCCCTACCACCCTCTGCCCTCTGCCTCAGCCTCCCCCCGTGGGTTCGGGAGGGGGGGGCGGGGGGTGGGACACCGAGAAGAAGCTCTGAATGCGATACGGCCCAAAACTCGGGAGCATCCTGGCACAAAGGAGGTACGAGAGAGGTGGGGGAAGTGTTCATGTGTGAAAATAGACCTGTGCACGCACATGCACAGGTTAGCAGGAATTTAGAGCTTTAGAAAGGAGAGGTGCCTTGGTCACGATCCCAGCGATATAAAGAGCGCAGCCGTTCTTTCGAACTTACGAGAGCACCTGAACTCATCTCGACTTTGGCTGCACAGCAAAGGCTTACGCTGAAGGTATAGCAAAAGGTACGCCTCTCTGCCTTCTAGTTTAATCTCTCACATCTTCAATTTTCTTTTTATTAAATAAAATTACAGTCTCTTCAGCTTTTGTTTTTAAAATAGCGTAAAATACGTACCGGTATCACAAGCATGTCACCTGTAGTTATATGCCATTCAGTCAAAATAAATTGTATACATACCTAGATATTTTCTACCCAGAGTTATTAGTGAAAGGACAGAAACAAAGAACTCTTTCAGAAGTGGCATAAAGCAAATAATCACACTTAACCAAAGCTTTTATCCAACATTATTAAGCTCCAATTATTTCTGTTTTGAATAAGTAGATAGGCCAAAATTTCCCAGATGTTGAAAGATGGAGAAGTGCTATTCGGCGTGTGTATAATATATGTGTCTGTCTCCTGATATGTATAAACTTATTGCATGTTTTTCCAAATTCCTTTGCACTATTATAAATAATTTTGTTATTTCTAGCTAAAGAAAAAGTAAAGGCCAATAATAATAGAGTGCTGAGCTCGTGAAATTAAAAAGTAGTGTAGCTCCTTAGCCTGTTACAGTATTTGTTCTTAACAGGTTGTCAAACATCTTAAACCACTTTTATCAAATTTCTCAATTGATAATGTTCTTAATTTCTCTTAGATGTGCTGATAGATTGGACATCAGTTCTCAGCTGTTCATGATTTGTGACAGCCACCTGTTTGGGTGTTGGTTTTGGCCTGTTACATTTTTGTCCCTTTTAGTCAAGTAGAAACTAGCAAGAGCAATTTCCATGGGGGAAAGTGAAAATTCATTCTATACATGTTTCGATGCTCATATATCTATGTCCTGCAGCATAGATATACGCTTTTGATGCAATACCTATCAAGTTGAAGATAATTTTTATTTAATGCACATTTTTGCAAGTGTTTTGATTTTCTTTTTGACACATTTTAGGAATCGGAATTAAAAAGAAATAATTGGTCACAGATCACATACATAAAAATACCATGCAAGTACTAAAAATAGTATAGGTTTTTTGCAGCCCAGTTCTGCACAAGAAAGGTACTTATATTTTATACAAAAACAAAAATTTGAAATGCACATAGCCAGTTTTTAAAAGCAGTGGTGACTAGCTATCAGGTTCTAGGATGCAGAAATGCTTCTGTTCATGTTGCTTCAGACTAAAGAATTCTACAACTGACAGACAATATCTGCCCTTCAGAAACTACTTTGAGTTTTCCTTTCTTCATTTAGCCATTTTTCTATCGATATGCATTAAATCTTTCCTTTTCTAAAAAAAATTTTCCATTGCTCATGACTGTGAGACTTTTTTGTGGGGATTTCTCTCCCATCAAAAATCATAAAAAGCATTCAAAATATATTTCTAACTGCATCATTAAGCCAGCTGGCTTTTCCGACTTTTATTTTCCCCTATACTGATACTATGCCCTCCATCTCAGCCGCTGTGTTTTGACACCAGACTGTTCTAAGATGAGTCACTGGAACAATTACACATTTGTCCCTGGTATTTATATTGCTTCTTTGACAAATTCCTTTATCCAAAGAAGGTAAGACATCCAGTGAAGATCAAAGATTTCACCATGGAAGGGGAGCCATGTATTTGAAAAGTGGTAAAGTGCTAGATGAATGTCTAGTTTTATAGTCAGTATGGATTTAGTAAAACAGTAGCAGTCACTGGATCAGAAAAGCCATTCAGCTGTAAACTAAGAATCAGAAATTAAAAGAAATAAATAATACGTATTTTAGCTTAAGTAAAGAAGAAATGCAAGAGAATAATAAAAATAGCAAAAAGTAGTAAAAATAGGGACTGCTACTTATTACCTATTTACCTTGAAAGGAGAACAAAACGGCCTGTAGGTAGCTGCGTGGAAGTTGCATCAGGAAACAGAGTAGGAAATGGAAATCGTCATGACCACACTTCCAGCTGTATCATCGTCCTTCTCTGGCCCTCTCCAATTATACCAGCACTATATGCAGAAGCAACAATCGGGTACACACGACTCTCCTGGCTTAGGTGCACCAAAGTGGCCTAACGCTCTGTTTGATATGTTTTGCATGTCTGCAGAGCACAGACAGAAGACACGTCCTCGCAGCCTGCATGAACTCCTCCCCTGCGTGTAGGTTCCACGTGAAGGGAATCCCTGTGAAGGTGAGTACCAGCTCAGCATGAAGTGCGGTAGAGTAGGACCCCCCAGCAGGGTTCAGGGGCTCCCTCCATGACAACACGTGTCCTCAGCGTGCAGGACAAGCCTAATATCAGGATTCGTGCATTCAGGTAAGCTTAATGAATTTGCTTATGCTTAGCCTTAGCCATAAGCCACAGTTACCTGTAGCTCAATCTTGCCTACTCACGAGAATTTTTTTTAAAAAAAAAGACATTTCAGATTTTCGAAATTGCTGGGCATGGAATTTCTCATGGTGGGTTGCAGATCTAATTAAGTTATTCCATTCAAATGTATTATACACGCAGAAAAGTCCTTTATTATGTGACTAGGTTCTTAGTGCAGTTCATTGTCACTGTTCAAGTCCTGGTGACAACATAAACACAATTTTTCTCTAGTACTTTTTGCCTGTTTCGTATAAGGACTGTGTCCTTACTTTGGCTTTTTGATTGAGGTTGATTTTTCTGATTGTTCTTTTAGACATCACAGCCAGAAGAGTGCAGAAATATTCCCTTTTAAACATCGCTACAAGTAGCATTTAGAGTAAGAAGATCAGTGGAAAGGATAGATTTGGCAGGAGGAACATTAACAGTGATGTCAGGGTAGCTCTCTAATGTGCTCTATCTTGGATTGCTTGCATTTACTGATACCATCTTTACCTAGAAAATTCTCCACATTTTCAAAATATCTAGCTGCATGACCATGTTTTCTTGGCAATAAGGTATAAGTTTCTCCTAAAAGGTTTTCATGTTCTTATTAAGAAACCTAAGCAGAATTTTGTTACCCTTCAGCACATGTTGCCTGTCATCCAATATCAAAGAAGTTACTAAAAGCTTCTGCGTAAGATTGAGCATGGATTTACTGCAATATTTTTTCCATCTTCTCCAGATATATAACTTGTTCATAACTTTTGGCTTTGAAGGTATCCTATGTATAATATATATGTGCACATCTTCTCCTCCAACTTGAGTTACACTGGAGTGAAACGTATCAGTGTCTGTCTCTCATCACTAGGTTAATCTCAAATAGTCAGTTCAGAGCTGATTTCTACTGCTGCCATTACTTCCACTACCTAAATCTTAAAACCAACACAGTAATTTGCATGATTTTTCCACTGGATCGGATGCCAAATTGCTTCAGATGATCTCAGTAGCTAACTTTTCTATCCCTAGCACTGAAAAATAGCTGAGAAAAAAACTCAAACAAAATCTTTGAGTTTTTCTCAGGGATTTCTAAAGCTTCCACCTACCAGACAGATGATGTGGGTTAGACACATGCAGTAAACGGAGTAGAATCCTGACAGAACAGATGCATCAGCTTTTCCATAAGGATAGCATCACTTGTGTGGCACATGACAAGATTCAACTGAAACACTTACCTATAAATAGACCAAAAAGTGTTGCTTGGAACAACCATCTCTGGTTACATATGACTTCTACTTGTACGTTTCTTCTTTACTTCACCTGCTACATAGTAAATGTCTATCTTCTTTTCATAAAATTATTGAGATGGGATGATCCTATGAAATGTTTTCCTCTTCACGTAAATCAGGGATTCTCAAATTAATGTCGATCAGACATGCCGCTTCAGTTCTTCATTGTTCTCTTAAGACTGTGAGTGTGACTGAATGGTCAGTCTTTGACAGCAAAGCGTTTTCATGTGTACCCAAGCCATTTGAACTAGATACAGTATCACAGATCTCTAGAAGTCAAAAGTTTTTTCTGCACTTTTGAACATCTAGAAACCCAATCTAGTTTTGCTAGCTGCCTTGCCTGGCATTTTAGCAAAGAATCTTAAGAACTTTGATAAAATCTTATAATCTGTCAATATTTTATTAAGTATATATATCTATATTATAAAAATGTTCTGTGGTTTTGGAGGTTTCAAAAAATTATGGGGGGTGGGGAAAGCATGACATTACAGAGTCAAAAACTTGCCTAGAGAAGAATGTCTGTACTCCTGGGAAGGATGATTCAAAGTGAACTCGAACTTGCAGCCATAGTTCTGAGTCATAGTTGTGAAGTCCAGAACATCCTTAAGAATAATTCTAGAAGATTCTGTCACGAGATTAAAAAAATGGGTAACCAAAAAAAAAAAAAAAAAGAGAAATATGTTCAAAGGAACAATTTTCACTTATATTCATCATGTTCCATATTTGTTTTATCTTTGTTCCTTTTTTTACAGTTTTTTGCTTTTTTTTTTCTTCAAACCCATCTTGTCCCTTCTGTCAGCAAATGTTTACTCTCATCTCTTCCTTTAAACATCACGCCCATCCTTTCTGAGGGCTCCCTTGCTTTTTTCTGCTTTCTTTTGACTTTCCTTTTCTGTTTCCTTTTCTTTCTTTCTCTGCTAAATCTTTAGCCAACCACCTTACAAGCCACCCAACTGTGCATATTCCTCGCTTTGAATTCATTGTAGTTGGAATACTTCCCAGAACCAGTGGGTGTATAGATGTGTTTATAGAAAGGAAAGGAGTGAATGAGCTCAGTATGTCTTAGAAGAAATGCCAGTTCTTTTTTCAGTATTTCAGTGTCCTGTATCAGAGACAATAAGAACTGACTTTCTTTTACAAATGGGAAGCCATAGGGTGACTGAGATCTCCAACATGAAAATAAAGTGTGTAACTGATCTTTTTTCCACTTTTCGCTAATAATTACTTTGCACACCACAGAAACTTGTGATTGACTTACTGTGGATATGAGATTGCTCATAACTTCTTGCTTGGCTGTTTGTTGCCTGAAACATACTCATTCACATCTATCATTTTATGTTTTAAAATAGTGAACTCACCAACCAAAGTCAAAATCTGCTTGTGGGTGTTTAAGTAGCAAAAAAAATCTGTGGATTTTGCCTATCGCTCAATTGCGTAATAGCAAACTATTTCCTTAAGAGTTTGTTCCGCTCGAACCTGAACTTCTGCTCTCCCACACATTCAGTCTGCCCGTGCAAGTGAGAATTCCAGTGGGGAAGGGAGCCTGGCTGCTTTCTGTGACATTACCTAGGGGATAAGGCCAGCCATCAGACACACTCATTTATCCAAATAATGGAGACATTTGCAATTCTCCTTGTAAATTATGATAAAGTAGATGCTGACAGAGCAGCATGGGAAGGGATCTTTTCTTGCTTATGGGATATTTAAAAGGTACTATCAAGTTTGATCAGCAATTCCAATTCCTGTTAGTGAATTCCATTTTTAAGTAATATTTTTTTTTCTTAAAATAAACTCTTTTCTTTATGCCAGTAGCTGGTAAGCAATTAATACTAAGATAAAAACAGTTAACGAGGTATTTTGCATTTACTGGGAAAACTGCAAAACAGAAAATGCTACCTGCAACCTAGCCATTAAGTTGTGTGTGTTTCTGCATGCTTATCTGTTTGATTTTCCTTTGCTACTCCTTCTGCGTTAATGTGTGTAATTGGTTTTGTCTACATTTTTAAATGTGAAAATTATTGCAATATAACATCACTGTAAGAGATAGCTACAGATTTCAAACATTTGTAGCACGCTTTTTTTTTCCTTAACACCACATTATTGCAAAAAGATAGTAGGTATAATATGAATTATGTAAGATAAGCTGTCTAAACTCATGAAAACAAGAAACACAATCACAGAAATAATGTTTGCTTTAAGTAAGTGAAGTTATTGTTAAACAATCTTAGCTGTTAGCATAGTAATACTTTCTTTTTATTACTCTTGAAAAACTAGTCTGGGGGCAAGGCTGTTCAAAGTTATGCATATTCAACCCTGTAAAATCACCATCTAAGTAAACAGACATAGAAAAAAAAAGTTCATTTGATAAATATTAACCCAACAGTGAAATAGATTCACGTTGTAATTTCCCAGTGTATACATACATGCAATTTAAGCACTCAGTCACTAATGTGTGACATTTAATTGTGATACTTTCTTAATTATTATTTTTTATATACACGCACACATTTAGAGGAAAAGGTTACAAAGATTTGAAAAAAGGTTGGGATTTGTTGCTTGCTTGTTTGTCTTTAAGATGAGTTCAAGTTCAGGTTCAGCTGTAACTAAAGCCTTTCTGGATTAGATAAGAAACATTCAATAACTGGCTGAGTGCATCCCCACCATTTTAAACTGGTTCACACTGACAGAAGGAAATATATTTGGGACACTGGTATCAGCTGATGTTGCATCAAGAACGCTTCTGTTACTAGCACTTATGTGAGAAATTTAAATTCATTTATTTGTACCATTTAATATAAGAAAGTGGTGATAACTGAGAGCAAGTATCGCAAGTCATATCTTTTGAGACTGCTCTATTATCGCAATGTTGAAGCTGAAACAAGGTCATGGGCATTTAAGAGACTGGAACGTATCTTAAGTGTAGGTTACCACAATATTACAACAATAGTAATTTTACTAGATAGATCATCAGAGATCACATACTGAATAAGAAGAAGTGAAAAATGGAATCACACGACTGATAAACCAGAAAAGAAGGAAATTGAACACTCATGGCTCATGTTAACATAAGAATTAATATGCCATGTTTGTTCAGTGCTTATACTTTTTAGATAAAAAGATAGCTATAAGAATGATCAATATTAACACTTACATGAACATATTTTATGCAGTGGGACTAGAAATGAATGTTTATGGCAATGGTTTTTCATTATGTTTTACTGACAGTATTACAATCTTCTAAAATTCTTCAGTTTCACTAACATTGCATAATTCAAGATTACCTCCTTCATATTGAATCTTTGCAGTGAGAAAACCTGAAAATGCCAATTCAACACTCCCTGGAGTTGCTGGCATGGACAAGATTACTGGAGCCAATTGGTACAGCTCATACCTTGATATTTTTGAATCTTTCAGTGCTTCAGGATAGTTTTTATCTCTCTTTAGCAGCAGCCCTTGCAAAGGAATATATAAATAGTCCATTTTTTCTTTGGCTGAATGTCAGAAAGAGATGAGTGCTATTTTGAACACCGTTTTTGAGCTGAGAAGATTTTAAATCAGTTGTTTTCTATATCAGTAAGAATCAGAATAATTTTGTTCTGTACTATGTCATGGTTGGACATTTTCCATTTGACATTTCATGTTGACATCCTCTTTGGTTTGTTAATTTCTGAGAAGAGCAGCAAAAGTTAATATCTCATGGACTCCCTAAATTATTTTCCACAATTTTCTACACTTTCCACTCAAATTCTATCAACCCTGATGCTGATTTCAAGTTTTCCAGATGACACTTCAGCCTGCTAGAAGATCTCTGTAGAAGATCTCTGATACTAAAACATTTTGAAATTGCCAATTTGTCAGGCTTCAGAGCAGCTGTTAGTTCCTGTCAGCTGTCGGAACCTATATCAATTTATATTCACTCACCTGAAGATCTTGCCATGGTCTTGGCAAGCATCCTACAGTTCTAAAATCTGTTCCAGTAGGCTATAAATTTAATGTAATCTACTAGATCAATCTATCATAGTTTCTTACTATATATATTTCTGTGTACTTCTCCCATATATCTAATGTTTATACCACAAAGCAAGCCACTGTCCATCGTTTCACCACGTTGTTGGCTACTAGCTTCAAAGTCATCAAGAAGAACTGAACTGAATTCAGAAAGCTTCTGTTTCTTTCAATTTTTTTTCATGATGACATTTTTTTTTCTACCTTATAGGTCTTTCTGGATTTTTCCTTTCTCTCTATAGTAAATCAGATGGCCCTTTAGTGGTCTTTAACCTCAGTAGAAAATCACACTATTTTCACAACTCTTCCATTGCTTGTTTTACAGAGCATAGCTGAATGTGATGAATATCATCCTTTAAAACTGAACAAATGTTTCAAACACTTAGACATATGTTATTCCCATTGCAATAGTCTTCAGAATAATTTAGCATAAGCAATGAACTAGGTATTTATTTTGAGTATCAATATATCATGCTGGGCACAGATTTTACCCTCGAAAAAAGAGTCTGTTTCTTCAGACTCTATTCTGTATCACTCTGTATGTTGGCTGCAGTTTTAGCAACGCAGAGCTGGATTCAGATGCAGATTCAGACACCTAAGTTTATGTATTTGTAATGTTGGCATCTCTGTATCAGTTGGGGCTTGATCCAGTTGCCCACACATTTCTAGAACTAACTCAGCTGTCCTACTCTGTCCTGGCCTTCAACTGTTACTCCAGAAAGTGTCTTGTAAAAATCACAAATATCACTATGCTCCTATGCTTAAAATGTTGAAACCTGTAGTTATTGTCTGAGGTTTTGTGCCATCTATTTATCAGTCTTGATTAGAGGTCATATTTTCTGAAATTCTGTCTTTACTGTTAAGGTGAATATCCTCCCACTACCTGTTACAAAGTCCTGCTTGAGGATCTGAAATTCTCATTACCTATAGTTTGGCTGAACTCTCTTACCAACCACTAAAAAGGGGAAAAGAAGTTTCTGCTCATGTGAATGAGGTGGGTTTTCTGTTGTTTTTTTTTTTTTTTTTGTTATTCATCAAATTTTTCTTCTCTCTTTGAAAACATGAGAGCTTTGAGGGAGTAATTCCTCTGTGTAGCTACCTGTTTAGGTGAAATGACTGCCTTACTGCCTTTACTTCCTACTGTACCATCTTCGCTTGCCAGGATAACTCATTTTTGTGGACTCCAGTTTGAAATTTCTCTTTATGAAGTATGATTATGTTCTCGGATTTGGAATACAACAATGATCTGTAAGGAGAAACAGGCCTTACAAAGATTTAAAATGTACAAATTATTTTACTTTGCAACACGTGATTGTTAAAACACACACCAGTCTATTGACACAGTCTTGACTACATACCGGCCTATTGAACAACATCTGTCAGCCTAGCATTTATATTTCTGATAGGAAACACTGAGTCTCTATTAAATGTACATAATGGGTCCTCTTTTGGGATTGAGAAAGTCCTGCTCATTCTCAGCTTTGTTGTCGTAGTCTCAGTAGTATTTCTACATATACAAATTTCGTATAACAGTTTTAATTTCACATTTTCATTGTAAAAATGTAGGCACTGATAATTGTTTCTAGATACCTTATGACTTCCTGCATTTGTTCCATCCATCGGATCAAGAAGCTGAGAAACAGCAACACAAAAAAGGGCAGTAGAATTGACTAATAGGCTTGGATATATCGACTCTTTATAGTAAAAAACTGACTACCAACAACAGTTGTATTTGAGGTTGTGTCTGGTGTCAGTGTTGCTTCACAGATGCCGGGCTGCAACAAATGCATGACACACGACAGCGTATCTCAGCATGCTACACCTTCAATCACTCTCCTTGCAGATTAAATTAGTAATGAATTATTGTGCTCATCTTATTTGCTTAGTCATCAGCCACGCTGATAGGTAAGGAATATGGAAAAACATTAAAAATTAACACAAATGATCTTCATTCTGAACCAACCAAGCAAAAAAAATCAGCGATGCTTTTAACTACCAAGTATCTCTTGTGTCAGGAAGTAAATACTCCAAGATATAATAGCTACTTTTGTTTGTATACTAGTCACAACTTCTTCTTCAGGATAAGAAGGACAAGCTATGAGAGACTGAGCTTCAGATTAACTTCTCTGTCAAGTGGGTCTGTACAAAGTCTCAACACTGCAAGGCTGCTTTCTCTAAAGCTGCAAGCTGTCTCCGCATAGTCTCCGTCGTGAATGATTGTTTTATTCAATGTGCAGTAGTCTCTTCTTATCCATATGTATGTTAATCATCCATTAATATTTTACTAGTGAAAACACATCCTGAGCAGAGTACAAGACGCTACAGAAACATACCTGAAATAATAAAACAATGAACCAAAGATAATCAACGATAAATATAGGCTGTAAAAATCTCTTTAAAAAAGAATTTTTGTTTTTACTGTACCATGAATGTTTTTAGGCAAACTGGTATTTGAAATCAGTAAGTGGATTTGTTTTTAAACTCAGTGCCTATTTAGATTCAACAGGTCCTTTAAAGTAGTCCCTAAAGTTCAATGAAAGAAAGAAGCAGAAGAAGGATAATAATAATAATAACAATAATAATAACAATAATAATAATAATAAGGGTTAGAGGAGAGTGGTTCAGATCTGTGTGAGAGTAAGTACTTAGTGTGGCAGACGAGAATCAGGAAGGTGGTATAAGAATTTGAAAAACATTGTGTGGAGGTTACAGATCAGCAGGAGAACAAACTGGGCAGCTACAGCGCTATTGCACCGGCCAAAGCCGCAGCAACGAAGCGGGCTGCAGCCCCTTTTCTGTGCTTCTCACTGCTCACTCAAACTCATTTCATAGGTTATTTTTGTTTGGTTTTAATAATGAAACGTTTGCCGTTCCTAAGTATTAATAAAACATGATCTCGGCATCATAAAGTGGTTTTTTTAAATGCTGTATTTGAGGTAGTTGTCTTTTTGATGTTAATCCTTTTAGAGTCATATTTTCAAGCATTCACAGCAACAATGTGGTGTAGAAGTGTATTTATTTTTAAGGAAAGCAGAGTCTGGTTTAGTCACATGACTCTAGGAACTGGGCCTATTAGAAAATCATCACATATCATGAAACTAGCAAAAAAATTGTGAGAGTTGGCATAGTACTTCTGTTTGGGTTTGGTGGGGGGTTTTTTTTGGTGTGGGTTTTTTTTTGGGGGGGGGGGGTTGTTTGTTTGGGTTTTTTTGTTTGTTTGGGTTTTTTCCTAAAAAAATTAATAAAAATTGCTGTTAATCAAAATAAATTACAAGTCTGTCTGCATGGTCTCGTAGGCCCCACAGGACATCGAGGCAGAGACATTTGAATTTCAGTTAAAGTAATCCTCTGGGAAATATTCTTTAGAACTGATTTAGAGGCTTTACCTTCAGAATAATGGATCTTGTTTTGGAACTCATTATCAGTATAAGGTGCATGAAGTTTCTTCTGGCTTCTTAGCCTTTTCTTATAATTTGTGATATTGAGAAAGACAGTGAATTTCCATTGTGAGTGCATTCAGTGAAATTCATGTTCTATGTTCAGTTCTAGACCTCTTAATTAATATTCCCAAGCTGTCTGAATCAGAAAGGAAAAAAGAAACTGGGAAAATTAGCAATTTACTCGATTATATACCTGATTCAGGTCCGTTATTTAACAGTTGCAATTGTAAATATTTTACCTTTATCAAAACCTGTATGTTTTGTCTTAGTTGAAAAAGACATAAATCTGCTGTAACAGCACAACAGCAAACTTTCTTCTGTTTAACTGACAACTAGCAAGAATTCCCATTCCATTACTGAAGAGAATATGAAACCTCAGGACTTGCTACCAATAAGTTCTACAGAAATAAGATTTATAAAGACTATATAATTGTGCAATTACATTGTATTCTGGTGCCAGAATATTTGGAATTAAAAGTATTATGGTTTTTAGTTTTATGAGAGTTCTTAGTGTGTGTTTTTAATGCTGCAATGGACGCAGTTGGAATCACCTCTAAATAAGCAGAAGGGACTGGGCAGACTCAAATGTGGCTCCTATCACTCATGCCTCTGAAAGAATTAGGGAACACACGTAGATTTTTGAAGGTATCCCAGTGCTATTCCTAAAAAACAAATGCTTATCCTTGTGTGCAGTGACTAGCCCATGAAAAAGGGACTTTAAGAGCAGATTAAACTGAAGTTATGTGTCCGGTCCGAGGAGTCCTCCAGCTTGAGAGTGGTGCTCCTTACTGGTCTCTAATCCCTCAGCTTGCTGCTTGTCCTCTGACCCCACGCTCCACAACTCTTCTAGAAAACATGCTGCTAAAATTATGCACAGAATCATTATTTCCTGTGCCCTCTAGACTGTGTCAGGTACTGTCAGCACCAGCATCCTAGTTCTCAGGTTTTGAGAACAGGCAGCAGGAAAGAGGGACTTGAAAATGTACAGCAACTAAACATGACATGCTTTAAAGAGCAAAAATAGCATTCTGAATGATGCACTGTGATTTCTGGAGCACAGATGTCAGATGGTTTCCTTGTGGAGTTCCTCCCTGTGCAGATAGCCAGTTCCGGCTTTATAAAACACGTAAAACCTCTCCAAGTCCTCAGAATACAGTTAAAAAAATTTAGGTGGTGTGGGAAAGAGTTCCACCATGGAAAGTACTGCCTGGCACTTACCTACAGCCCCATGCTACACCAGGACACCAGAATGACGTTGTAATAATCTGGAAGTGAGACGACAAAACAACAAATGACTGACTGGAAAAGTTTTTTTCTTGGTAAAATCACATAGAGGAGAAAAAAGGGAAAGAAAAGTGATCTCTCTCTCTTGTAACATAGACATCCAGCAAAAGAAACCCAACAGTGAACCCCAAAACTCGCATTTATTTAAGAATGAAAACAGAATTAAAAAAATGTTGGGCAAAACTGCACGAGCAGGAAGGATTTTTTTTTTTCCCCACTTATTTATGATTTATCACTGTTTATGATGTTTCTTTAGATCTTTTTGCTATTATCCACCCCTGCTACTCCTGCAAGCAAAAATCCTAACATATATCTTAACAGATGTCTTAACACCCAGCTTTCAGATCCACCTGCAGTCTTCCAGGAACCTCAAGCCATACACCAAATGTAATTCACTTCTTTTATTTTCAAATTCACAGGTTTCCTTCTTTCTATTCTTCATCGACCAGAAATAATTGCAAGCTTCATTAGATATAAATCTTAGCCTTTATTAAATTTAGCTTACTAAATTATTGAAAGTTTATTACATTACTTGATACCTATCCCACTGCAACCTGCCTGTTTTATCTCCTACGTCGTACTATTTCACAATTATCTGGTGTCACTTCCACAGAGGTATGCAGACCAAATACTACATCTAACTATTTAGCTTTGAAAGGTTTATATTCCCAGTAGCAACTTGAAATTCTTGTTTTGAAAGTATATAATTGCAGTGTAACTTGTTTCAGGAAAAAACAAAATTACGTGGTAATGTTCTCCTATTTAACTCTCATATCTTTTTCATGGTATTAATGTGACCATTAATGAGGAGAAGGTGTGAGGAGGAGTCTATGTTGTTGCTTTTTATTTATGACATACAACTTTTTCTTTTTGTCAATCTTTTGGCTTTCATTAGAAGAATAACAGGTAAATGTTAACTGCCATTTTAATTCCCTTGGGATTTTTTGAAGGAAGAAGAAACCAGAGATAGTATCAACACTCATGGCTCAAACATGCATGAAACCGCTTTTTTCAGTGTAAATGGATGACTTGCAAAGTTTTCTCTGAAGCTGCTGAGATTTTGGGAGAATTTAGTCCTGCGTATTTTTCTGTATTCCAAGAAACACTCTTAGTCCTTCAGACATTCCCCATCCATTTGTTTTCCATACATAGTATTCAGCATTTTTCTAGATTTCAGATCTACACATTTAATTTAGGCTTCCTTCCTGTGCTTGATGCAGCAGGGAAATAAATTCCATGGCAACAGACACTGATGTTTTAAGCATGTGGTGTATCACACAAAATATAGTGTTCTGGGAGAAATGAAAGCTACTTACTCAAGGACAGACATCCTCCCCAAGGAGAATTAATAACAATACTGGTCAACAGAAGTATTTTGTTTGCTTTCAGGTTTTATGCAGAGTTAAATCTCTGTTATAGATCCCTTTAAAGCCCCGTACAAATCAGTACTTAATATATTTTATAACAAGTTTCCTATCTATTTTAAAATGAAATATGGTTAGAGCAGGGTATCAAGGGTCCACAATGAATCAAGCATATCTTTCCTAAAGTAAGGGTTAAGGCCAGGAGCAGAGAGCAGAGATTCAGGAAGCAATGCTAAAGAGCACTGAATCATATTTTCCAACTCCACCGTAGACTCGTCCAGTGTGCTTGTCTCAGGTTTAGGCGAACAATATCTACTACCTCATGTAAATTCAAATTCCATTGATTTCTAAGTCTTATTTCGCTCTCTATAGACCTCATCAAACCATCATCGTTCAGAAGAACTGGACATGAATAAATCCTGTTCATTGTACATTTATAAGGGCAGCTGTGCTTTGACTGTGTGGTGGTTTTGGGTGCCACCTCTGAGCCAAAACACATGAAATATCAGTATTTTAGAAACAAGAACACAGAGTTAGGAGTTGCCTGAAACAGGTTATTTATAAGCAGGAGTCAGCATAGTGAAAATACTGTCCACTGGTGATCCACTTGTTTCTTGCTCCGAAGGGGGACGAGATGCACCCTTTACAACGAAATCTACCTCCAACCTTAGCTGGAATTAGCAAAAATGTAATAGGGCAAATGGCAGTCAGCGCCTCCTACTTTGACCCAGCAGTCCTTCGCTGTTTCTATACTTAGATATGAAATCATTAAACATTTATCTTAAATTCCAGTGTTTCAGAATACTGATTGCAGCTGAAGAAGCCCGGAAAGACAAGCTAATGTTTGCCTGAGTTGTTGAATTTGTCTTGGAAGTGTTCTGAACACAAGCCAACAGCTTTAACAAAGTCAAGATTGTTCAAAATAGTTAAATTCAAACAAAGGGAGTTTTTTGTATCAATGGAAAAACATTAATGTGATTGTTTACACCAAAAATCAGATTTGAAAGTAGACTTCAGAAAAGTGGTACATATGTTATGAAACAGTCTAAATAGCTTAAACAGTGCATTTTTAACTCTCATCAACAAAATATCAGATCAAAATGGCTTGCAGATGGATTTATGTACATGTTATTAGATTTATGGAACCAGAATAAGTCACAAGATTGGTATCTAATTTTATTCTATAATAAATATAGCACTGAGGTACTGATATATATTTTTGTAAAACAAATGAGATATGCTAATGGAAAGTATGATGTAAGTGTATACTATAGTTCAGCTGACCGGTTTTATAAATGTTTTAGTCATGCAAACATAATACTGAAAAGAGTCATTATGCAGAAAAAAAATGTCAGGCCAATTATAGACAAATCTGAAGTATGGTCTGGTAGCATAGCCCTTTGAGCAGAAGGCACTTAAAAACTGAAGTAAGCCTTACACGGCCCAGTTACGGAGGAAAGGATGAACCTCTCAGCCTTCATATGCAGACTGAAGAGCACAAATTAGAAGTCATTATTGAAAATTTACATAAGTGCAATAAAAAGCCTGGACATTATAGATGTATGAGATCAGGATGTATGAGCTTTTTACTTTCTACCTAATATCTAGCAACTTAGATCTATCAATCTATCAGTGTGGCTGCATTCCTGTAACATTCATAAGGTGGGATCTAAAAAGTAGACCATGTTGTACATTATTTCTTTAAACTTATTATGAAATAATAGTTTAATCAGTAGCATTATGTCATTGAATCCTAACATAAAAAACATTGAATCCTAACATAAAAGTTACTATTGAGTGACTTAATTCTAGTTGTGAGGGTTTATTCTATTTTGCATTTGGAAGAGGCACAAGGATAATTTTTATATTTAATATTTAATATTTTGAATTACTTGTATAGGTTAAGTCTGGCTATCAGGAAAAAAATGGGGGGAAGGCG
>JAVJGG010000008.1:1825378-1857687 GCA_035590195.1 Aviceda cuculoides
GCTTTAAAATGTTGGCTCTGTTGTCTGGCATAATTAAGTCAACAGTCTGCTGGTCTGCTTCCAGGCACTTTGACAACTGTTCTCTCACTGCCACCAGTGAATTAACAGGACTGTGCTTTTCCCAAGGGGCGCTGTATGCAGAGTGAGACTTTTCTTGTCCCTTGGTCTGCTGCTGGGGGAGTGGTTGGCGATGGGCGGTAAAGCTCAGCGGGTAGGAGCTGTCAGGTCATTTGCTCTATTATACGTGGAGCTTTCACACTGCTCTAGTTAGACGTGATAACACTTACACCCTCTGTCATCAGGGGTTCATTGTATCCCAACTGTTAGCATTGTCTCTAAGGTAATAGACAACAGCTGTGAAATGAATTCTTTTTTTTTGCTACAGAACAAGAAGAGAAGAGAGTCTTTTTAGGCATTTGCAAGTGGTTGGGAGCGTTAGAGCTGCTTGATATTTATCAGGATTTTATATAGGCTCGTAAGATTTAATAAAATTCCTTATTTTAGTTTTGGCTTATGCAGCTTTTTGCCCCTGGAGCAGTTTTGGGGAGTTTTGGGGTTGGGTTTTGGGGTTTTTTTGGTTGGGGTTGGTTTGTTTGTTTGTTTTGTCAGATTTGTGTTTAAATAAATCTGAGTACTACTAGCTTTCACCTGCTTTTTTTTTGAACTCAAAGTCATACGAATCCTGATGTTTGGGATCAGTTCACTGGAAAACTACAGAAGAGTTTAAATTTAGTTTTCTTGAAAAAGCAACAGTAGCCACAAGAGTCCATAGGTCTTGGCCTTACCCTGCACGAGGAAAATAACCTTCTGTAACGAACATGACTGGGGTCAGGATTAGTACTTCTGTTGTCCAAGGCTTTATTACACTGCAGTAAACAAATCCTTAGCAGAGATGGATCAAATAGAAGACGAAGACTGCCTAGCTAGAAAGAAACCTGGCAGAAAAATTGCAGGGAGTCCAGACTGTACTGGAAGTAGTACTACTGAACTGGATAAAAGCCTTTGCCCAGCTGTGGCAGAACCCAAGACGTTGAAGAGCTTTGTAGTTGGAGCATGACAAATGTGGAAAATTGATTTGGAAGATTCACAGATTCCTTGATCTATGCAGGAGTCTTATTTTTTATTTTCATTTAGGAAACCAATCATTAGGTGAAACCATTGTCTATTTTTGTTGCAAATTTCTATTTTAAAAGTAAAAGATGTATACTTGAACAGCTAACGGTGGGCTAATTGGGAGCTACATTTTTTATTATACACTAGCAATCGGGTCGGTCCTAGGGTTGTGAGAGAAATACCAAAAGGCAGGACAAAGAAACAAAAGGAAAAGAGATATTATTTTTTTTCCTAAATGTCACTGTTAGTTAACAACTAATGTTAGCAATGTCAGCTGTTCTTTATGGTTTGTTAAGGACTCCAGTCACCACCTGGAACAACACCAATAATACTACAAATGACCAGTAAAAAAATAGTACTGCTCCTATACCTTCTGACAATGAAGTCAGAAGAGAAAGGAACAGAATGACATCACTCAAGAAAAAGAGTTTTAAATTATGCACAATTTCTGTTATTAATTTTTTTGCTTATTTGTTATTTAGTACTCCCCAATAATAATAATTATCCCAAAAAAACATTTAATCAGGGAAGCAAAATACTACATATTTACCAAAGCATAATTTGATATATATGCCCACCTAAACAACAACAAAAATAAAAGCACGAAGCAAATAAATTGGTCATATCCTCACACTTACTTGGACTCTTATTTAATGATTTTCCCTTTTTATATGCAAGTGTGATGTTGGGCCATAACAGCCAACGTAATCAAGTCTTTAAATTTTCCATTCACATTTATTAAATATTGAGCTCCATTTGTCCGAATGCCAGGTTAAGACAATAATACAAATCCTGCTGCTTGTTTTCATATGGTGAAGGGGAACAATCTCTAAATAATTAATCCATTTATGTTGGTATTCTTAAACAGCTTACATTAACAACTCCTGCTTTCACAGTTCTTGATGTTTAATAATTTGTAGAGGAATTTTGAATATACTGAAGTTAAGTTTTGCCTGTTAATATGAAAGAGAGGGAAAAAAGAAAGCATGAACATAGAGATAGTTAACCTATGAGCACTCCCACATACCTCCATTCAATGTCATCATCAGTTTCTCTGGGCACTGTCCACTAACTCTACTTCACCTTAAGACATTGTTTTAAATTTAGAAAAAATTGTTCTATCACTAAATAATCTGGCAAAAATTTACAATTTCAGCTGAAAATGCTCTCTAGATTTATGCAACACTTCATCTCTTTTTCTGAGTACAAGTATGCTGACATGCCACTCTTCTATTTATGCCTCTCTGTTGAATTTGACCAAAACATTTTTTTCTTGTGAGCTTTGTTCAAAGGTGTATTAATGCCGGCAGAAAGCCACTTTTTTTTTTTTTTTTGTCCTTAAAAACACACTGTAAAACTAAAGACCAGTAATAACGACAATGTTGCTTATGAAATGGCTAGTTTAGAATTATTCATTGTGTCTTGGATTTGGTTTATGAGAAGACAGAGACCAATTCCAGTGAGGTTCAGAAAGCCCAAGATGCACATCTACTAAGCTCCAAGCAGATTCACTTTGATCTCTTTGAGGGGTTTTTTTTTTCAGTTTGATGCATTTAAAGTCAGAAAAAGAAGCCATTCTGCTTCCTAGAATGTTCTCAGAAGTCTCAGCTGATCCCTGCTAGTCATTGGGGGTACCAGGGTTGAAACCTCCCCCTTTTCCTGTCTAATCAGCAACAGAGCTTTTGACATACTGGAGAAGTTCCGATACAGATGCAGGGAAAAACACAGGAAAGATTCACTACTTCTGCTGTAAACAGCCATGACTTTGGACTAAGAATGGATTAAAACAGGCCAAAGGGTCTAACTATCGCCAAATAAAAAAAAAAAAAAAGGCCTGATAGACCCATGTGGATGTACAAATTATTGCTACAATAGAAAGGATTTATAAATAACTAGGGTGAATGTATAGAGTAAAATAATTGGTACTGAGGACCCCACATCCATGTTGTACTCACTATTTCAGGGTTTTTTCTTCAGAGCAGGTCTCGTCCAGCCAGTCCCACGGAGTACATGCCCGTTTGTGCCTGGAGTAGATTAGGTGCACTTCTGGAATACATTTTTCTAGTAGAATTTTATCCTAAAAGAATCTAGTTCATGAGCTCCGAGACCTCTCCATGATGTAAAGAAAACACAGTAGCAGAGATGATCAGGTGGTTTGCTACCTACGCATACAGCTGATCTAAACCAAACCACTAAAGAGGAACAGTTACCCCCTTTTAAATACTCCCATTCTTAAGTACTTGTGGAAATACTTAACCACGTAGAAGACTTATGGTTAATTTAAATTCAAAGACCAAAATGCCCTGGTGATTGCACTAGCAATCTGAAGTTCTGTAAGGAGTGGGAGAGAAGGTGGGGAAGACCTCCATTCTTTCTCGAGTCTTTTCCCATTCTTCATAGATAGCATCTCCCAGAATCACTTTGGGAGGTCACCCTTACACAATTCCAGAAGGCTGTATATCTCAGATTTTTGAGTACACCTGAGATGTGCTCAGATTCAACTCTCCAAGCCCCTTTCCAAACACACGCAGAAGACTGTAGCTAGATGAAAGATGGAGGATCAGCACACTGTTTCCTTCGTATTCCCACAAAACTTTGCTAGAGTGAATCAGAGTAGGTTATTGAGCTAGCCTTACTCACTCTACAGAATGACATAAAGATTTTTATTGTTGCATAATTTTAGGCAGCTTATTATGACCTTATTTTAACTTTCGCAAGAGCCTTCATGCTTTTTTTTCTAGTGGAAAACAACCGTGCTATGTTCTGTCCCTTTGGACAGAGATACAGACGAACAGGGAAGCTCTCAAGTCCTGTAATCACCAACAGTCCTACATATCTAATCAGAATTAACTAGTGTATCTTGAGTTCTGACTATCAGCTAATTGTAATGAGCTACTTCTGAGTGGTTTATGGTCAGAAATTATTTGCTAACATTACTCAGTAGATAATTAAGAAAACAATCTCAAATATTCCAAGCTACTCACAAAGAATTTGTGAAGCAACAAAAAGTCAATGTTTCTTATCTATTTTCTTTGATGAAATTTATTGGCCTGGTTTGCCTTACAGGCTTCTATATCCTGATTTACAAAATCCTTAGAAGTTTTCAGAATGGACTACTGGAAACTTGCATTTATGTTTTGGTTGGTTTTGGGTTTAGTTTTTTTTCAATAGTATAGGGTATTTTTTGCCACTTCAAGCCCTTTTAGCATGGTTGTAGATAATATAGCCATAATTTTTCAATATAGATAACCATTTTAATTACAGATAACTACATGTTTCTAACTACCTCTCCCCCAAAGACCAATACCACTTTTTCTAAAAAGCTTGTGACTATCTTTAATGGCTCATTTTTAGCCAGTTATTTTTCTAAAAACTATGCCTGTGTTCTCATTAAACGCCAGTACAGCCAGCTACTGTCTTCTTTGGCTAAAGGTGGTGTTCAGTTCTGAAAGGACTGAAAATCTTTAAAATAGGTTACAAGGTCTGATTCCAAATGAAAAAAAAAATCAGCAACACAGTAGAGTGGGATAAAGACAAGTTACTTATTTCTGATTACAAGCTTTTATCATTCTCAGACATATCTGTATTTAAACATAGATTCAGCCTTCATTTAGCTTGATGTGTCTATCAACATTTTTGTTACAAACCCACCTGTTAGTGGGTTTGTCATGAGATTGTTTTAATTGGCTATCGTTCCAGCCCACATGGAATATGCTTCAATATTATGGGACAATTTACATATTCTGAAAAACCCTAAGGAGAAGGGATTACTGTGGAATTTCTATTAAAATGAACTTGTTTGATTTTGGAAGTTTGAAACTGAGTTACATCATTTTTCTGCCTACTTACATCTAGGACTGAAATATTAGGACTAGGGAAGGAGTGGAAACAAGACACTATTTGCAACATTTTGTGGCACCAAAAAATATTTTGGATTTTCAAGTACAGCATACTGATGTTTGGAGAGTGGTGTGGATCTTCAAGTATCATACGGAAGATTAGGAGCCCATTATATAAAAATGAAAAATAATGTCTTGTTCCAAAGCACTGATAAACTATATATGTTGATGCACTTGACTTGATCATCATTAAATGGGAAATAACTTCAAGCAAGACATTGCACCGACCAGATTGGGAGTGAGGGGTTTAACGGTAACAGGCTACCCAAAGGCTAGAAAACAAATATTCTCATTTCAAACAACCAAAGCAACAGTAAATTATCAGCCTTGAGAAGCAGGAGGTGAATGAAATGTGAGTGATCCATGTATCCATCCACTTCATCTGGTACAACGACATATAATCTGGAGTAACAGAAGGATAAATTCATGCCCATGTTTTACATGTTCCTTTTTTCCCCTGCAGCTTATTTTTGTTTAACAGTGTTGTCCCAAAAGTGGGGTCATTTACCCGGTGTGAAAAACTCCAATATACACTTAGAGCAGAGGTATTTTATTCCAATTCATGTTTGCGCAAAGATGGGGGCTCGGTGGTAATCCACTAAGCTTGCACCCCTCATACCTCAACGGGCAAGCAATTTATACAGTTCAGTTATACATATTCAATTTACAAAGTTCTTCCCCAAAACTATTACAGGTAGTCGCTTAACTACCACAGTTTATATTGGGTTCAAGTTTCCCTGCTTCGAATTAAAGGTCCAGTGTCCTTTCCTTCTACAGCGCATGCTCAAGGGGGGGGGGGGGGGAGTAAGTCTTTTGGTGTTGAATTGAGTCGCTGGTCATGACCTCCCCCTGCCACCTTTACCTTTCCTCCAGTTACCAAAGATTTTTTCTGACTTCATGCCTATTAGGAATTTTTCAACCTCTTGGCACCTCCCGGAGTAGGATATTCCCTTCTTATCAGTCTTTTAGTTCTTCTTCAGGGGCACAGCCCTTATCAAGGCATGCCTTGTTTATACAAAGGGTATCTTGTTTCATTCAAATTGAGTTCATTTTCCCCAAGTCGAGTCTGTTTTGCCCATGACAGTAATTGGTGAGCGATCTCTCCTGTCCTTGTCTCGACCCACAAGCCCTTTGCTATATTTTCTCTCCCCTGCCCAGCTGAGGGACGGGGGGGAAGTGATCAAACAGCTTTGGTGGGCACCTGGTGTCCAGCCAGGGTCAACCCACCACAGCACCCTTATCAAATTCAAAGGCTATGCTACACCTTTAAAAATCTGGACCAAACCCACGGTCTTTGCAAACATTTTAATGGGTCTTTAAAGCAAACTAATTGACATAAGAGAGCTTTTTGCAAAGAAGTGGAAAGTGACCTTTGGCAATTCTTTCTGTCCAGTCAACATTCATTCTGGTTTTAATCTCTGTTTTGACCCTTTAAATTATTAATTTTATGTTTCTTTGCTTGTTTGTTTTCTTCTTGTATGAACATCTTTTTAATATAAATCTGTTATTGCTGCTGATGTTCATGAAGCTTCTCTCTTTCAGACATTCAGTGTGTTGTATGAAAACAGTATAACTAGGTATTCACACAAAAACTTGAATCTTTTGGAGATTCATGCTAATAATATGAAAATAAAATTCCAGCTATTTAGTCCAGAACAGTATTTTCTAATAGAGGATTAAATGCCATGTTGGCAGTGCCACCTTTTCATTCTCAGAAAAGTGCAGTCAAGAATGCAGTGGCTTTCGGTGAGCTCAGTTATGAGTGAGTCTTGTCTATTTACTTTCAGCTCTTCAGGACTGAGCAGGACCCTGTTTTCACTCTGTTGCTTTTGAAACAAGACTTACAAGGGAGAACTAGATCATGAACACATCTCAAAAGATTACCTTAAGATGAGGAGTCATAGACCAAGGGTGGCTATAGCAGATAATTGCTGTTTTGTTGTTTTCTTTTGCTCAAAGTTCTATGGCAAGCTGACTGGTGTGTAGGTGATTTGAGCGTATGGGGTGTCACAGGACTCAAGATACAGCTAAAACTGAATAGTGAGCACAGCAGATCTATAGCATCATTCTCAGAAAATGCAGCATGGTTGATATTGTAGCTGCAGGGAATTACACCTGAACTGCTCAAAGACAAAGTTTAGTATTTTCCTCTCTTGACCTTAGTCTGGATTTCAGAGCTGAGGTGTTTTTCAGTGTCGGCAGGAAGGTAGAGATGGTAACATCATTGAAATTTATCTCCTGACTTAACTCTCCCAAGAGGTCAAGGAGTTGAATGACAGTCTCTGCCAGGGCCCAGTGGCATTCTGTGAGAAAAATTGGTATTTAATTCCTCAAAGCAGAATGCTGTCAGAGGCTCTTAATTCTCCTGCAGGCACTGTAGCATTAACAAACACCTCACAGCAACTTGGGTTATAGCTGGTTCATGGTGATGTGCCGTTCTATTTATGAGCTGTTCATTTCAGCCAACACAGAGAAACATTTGCTGAATGGAGAAGTATTTGCTACCAGACACAATTATTTTAGCAGAACATTAATAATGAAAAATCACGGGAGCTTGGAGCCATGCTCCTTAAATATAGTGACATTATATAATGCTAATAACATTATTTTCCAGGCTAATGCTATTATGTCAGAGCATATCTAATATGTACAGTTGGAAACCTGCTATTTATTTATCATTCACATCAAACCTTGAAGAAAAACTAAAAACATCTACAAGATTAATTCAGGTTCACCACAGAAGAAACAAACTACACATGTGCGCCCTTTACCAAAACAAAGGAAGAAATTTTTTGAGCTGTCCAAACTTACATATGACAAAGTTATGAAAACTAGTCATGGAAAACGTTACACCCATTCAGAAAAGGCTTCTAAATTATTTCCAAAAAAAAATACTAACTATTTTAAATCTCCATAACAAAAACCAACCAGGTCAGTGATGTGCTCTCTCTTAGCTGCTAGCTCTTACGCGAGAAGCTCCCTATTTAGCCGTGGACTCTTTGATTTGTCCCCTCTGTGAGTCTTCCAGTGACGGCTGCCCACGGAAGTCCACTTTGGTTTTCCCGGCACCCCTCGCATCCGCCGCCACGGCACAGAGACGGAAGTAGCCGGGCCTCAGCGCAGGACGGCGGCAGAGGCGGGAGGGCTGCGCAGCTCTTGAGGGCTCAGACCACAGCAACCTTCCGTCAGCGTCGGCCACCGGCAGGCTGGACCTCGCATGCACCTTTTGAGAAGAACCCCCCCCAAACGTGATTGGACCATGCATGAAGAAATTATGTCACAATTTTCATCAAGCCGGGAAAGCATGCCCCAAAAAAGACTTTCCAATGTGGCAAACGCAGGTTTGAAATGGAAGCGCTGGGCTGAGGACTAAGAGAAGAGTTATTTTTCTCACGGGATTGTCAGTAAAATACACAGCGCTAGAGGTCCTATAAAATCTTAAAATGACATAAAAATTCTGCTTCCACTCTTCTGGTAGTATAGCCTTTTAGGCCACAAAGGTCATGGCAGTTTCCATATTTGAATATAAGTCCCAGTGAACAAAGTAAAAGAAATAAATCGTTTATAATCAAAACGGACATGGTGAATGGAGGAAAGTAATTTCCTTCGTTTTCTATGTACCATATAACAGTTTTCTGAAATTAGACCTTGACAACCATATGGTTATATAACAACAGTTTACGTATGATGAATAGAACCCATACTATATCTATAACAGCATTATGCTTTTTCTAATACCTTTTGTGCTATTCCTTAAGTTTGCATTTGAGTGGGCTTTGCAAATGTAGAACAGTTGGTGATGTCTAATAATCTTAAAGATGCACACGTGCTTATTTATTTTGTGCCCTCTTGGTAATTTAGGAAGGTACTAGCTTAAAAAAAAAAAAAAAAAAAAAGAGAAATCTGAAAACAAAGTATTTGGAAAACAATTCAGGAAATAACATTTTCTAAAATTTGCATTGGGTTGCAAAGCTTACTGTCAGAGAGACAGACAGACAGATTAACTATTACTTTTGAAAGCAAATAGCTTTCATGTGAATTTAAATGCTGAGTTGATTTAATTACACATACATGATATAATTGAAGTATGTTACACAGCCTTTTGTTGTTCATTATTGTAACAAGCAAAAGTGTTTTAACTATGCAAATTAAATGTAGTTAAATATAATCAATTTAAAATATAACAAAAGAATCAGCGTTGCTTTATTTTTCACAACAACTGCCTTTTCTTATCTTTGGAAAATAGAAATTATACAAAACACCCATTTTTATAACGCTTCACGAAAATGCTTAGTAGCGTTCT
The DNA here is from genome assembly GCA_035590195.1 of Aviceda cuculoides. NCBI lineage: Eukaryota > Metazoa > Chordata > Aves > Accipitriformes > Accipitridae > Aviceda > Aviceda cuculoides. Next base: position 1,834,694 of record JAVJGG010000008.1, read on the forward strand.
AAAACTTGTAAGCACATCTAAAGGAGGAAGATGGTATAAAAATATATTTTTTTATATTATGACTTTAATCTAATGAAGACTACATGAGATTTGGTTCTAATTCTGCTAACTCTCCTTTAAGAGAAGAAGTCTCTCTTATTCAGAAAAAGGTAACCTAAGCTATTGGTGTATAAACTCTAGGTTTATGCTGGTTCATAAATTTATAAGAAAAATGAACAATTTTCCAAATTACGCCATTTAAAATTTATAACTAAATAAAATATAGAGTATGCATGATGTTGACTTCATGACAACTGTATAATTTAAACATAAATATTGTTATTTTCATCCCACATTTTTTCAGTGTTGTTACTTGTAGGAAATGAAATCTGCTATCCCCTCCCCCAAACAGACAAACAAACAAAATCCTCAATCCAGCAGCAATGAGAATGCAGCACCAAAGCCATAAGCCAGATTCTAGGAATGGGGAGTTAGATATTCACACAGTTAAATGCAGGTTTGTGGGAAAATATTTTCATTTTTATTTGAATGGAATTGCAGTTTTCCATTATCTGAGAATAAAATACTTTCTTCATTTTAGCAGGATGTTTGTTGTTTTTCTATATATAACGTAGGGAGGATTTATTAAACTATGTTCTTTAAGTCTTCGGTTTAATGGAAATAATCAAACAAGTTTATTTTTTTAACGTATTTTCCTTTTCCCCATTGTTATCCACCATGCCTCTGTTTATTTTGGCACCTCTTCCATTTTTTCTGATCTACCTTCCGATTGATTTCTTATTCCTTCAGCCTGTCTCAGCAAGGTGAGAAATCAAGAGCATGGCTGGTTTATTAGATAAAATTACCCAAATCCGCCAAAGAATCTTATGTATATTTTAAACACTTTGGGGCTCACTAAACTGATCTCAGTATATTAGATGCTGATTATGAAGTAAGCTCACAAGAAGGGCTTCCCTTAGCCGGGCAGCCCTAGGTCACTGCGGTCTGTCCCCCCAACGACACCCACCGGGTGGTCTCTATTTCACTGGCTGCCTTCACGTCACTCCCCGATTGCTAGTGCTGTGCTTATTGTTTTACTCCAGTACTTATTTATTTAACCACTTTGGATTCTTGCTGTCACCCATTGATTCCTCAGATAATAACAAGAAAACGGTAAGTTTTAAATCCAAGCAAGTAAGCATATTTTTGAAGGCTAGAATGTGCTTTCTTTGGCCAAAAGAAGAGCATCTTAAGATTTGGGGTATTTCCCGTCACATTTTGGCTAGAATATGGCAAAAGGCAGCCAAGATTTTTCATATGGGATATTATAATTAGATGCTAATTACATCTCACTAATTACATTTGAATAGGCACCCAAGGATGATTCATGTTTAATGATTCTGTGGGCAACCTCCCTGTGATGCATTTTTCCAGATTCTTTAAAACCATTGTCATTGTCATTAATATGCATAGCTATGTTGTACATGAGCTTTACAATTAATCACTAGACTGGAATCTTAAGAAAATTGGCAAAAATTTTCACAATTTATCACCGCTCTTTAGAAAAGCATAGGTATATATGATCTCTAATAATATGACAACACATGCTAGGAGCAAAGTTAGTCCATTCACACATCAGAAACAACAGGTCTGCAGCGTATGAGACAAAACCTAAAATTCAGCTGACAAGTTAAACAGGCAAAAGAATTCCTGTCTGGATTATAAAAATCTGAAATTACTCAGTTAAAGGCTTGCATGTTCATATGTTGGGGTTTTTTTCATTCTACACTTTTCAAGATTTCTCTGTAGTCACCTCCCCTTTCAACTTACCTCTTTAGCAAGAGCAATGTACTTCTTGAAGCCTATATTGAGCCAAAATCTCATTAACTTCATTTAGACTTTCTAGTGAGAAATGACTCATTACACACTTACTGGTGTGCTGCAGAAGATCTGGGAGGCATCCTGCCTTTCTTGGGACTCCTCTTGAAGCTTCCAGGAGAGCTCAGGCAGCCACCGGCTGTGTATGCTGCTGTTGGTCACCTCTGTTATCCAGGGACCAGTTGTGATGGATGGGACCTTGAATTGCAGATTGTTTAGGGAATGCAAACCACTCCCTCTCTAAAGTGAATGGCATAATTAGCTTAGTTTGACAAGCTCATGCTTATATTTTTTTGTTCTCTCTCTCTTTCTCTTCTTCAAAATATTCTCACACTCCTCTCTACAGAGTAGAACAACTTTAACAGCCAGCTAATTTGCCTTTCACCCTGACCACTACACCCCAAAGAGCATATGCAGAGCAGATTAACTCATTCTTTCATGAGCTAAAAGACATGGATGTGAAAACTCTCAGAGTAAGGAGGGAATTGACCTCAGATTACTTTCCTGCCCAAGAGCTGGACTGATGGGAACAAAAGATTAGTTGCCCCTGTTTCTTTGCTTAACTGTAAAGAAGCAAGTGAATTTTACATCAATTCTGAAATATGAACTTCAAGGATTCTGCACAGCCTTCTCTTGGTAACATGACTTGAGCAACTACAGATGAGAGAGACCCCAAACACTGTGTGCGAGCCTAACGCTCAAACCTGTCCCTTCTGGGAGGGTATTGTTTGTCTTTCTGACAAGGTGGGGAAGGTTGCTTGGGGTGGCTATCAACGAGCGAAAAGGCGGAGTTGCGGGGAAAGGCCTTGTAGTGAGAAGAGGTAAGAGGTTCAGCCATCCCAGCCTGGCACGAGGCCCTTACAGGGCCGGTCCTGCCACAGCCCGGGGGAACAGGGACCCCGTGGACGGGCGAGGGGCCTGGTAGGGCCCTTCTCACTGCTGCACAGGGCAGATTTCAACCACACAAGTTGAGAGGCTTTTTCCCCCCCCAAAAAAATTTGAAGTGAGTGAAGTTGATGCTAATAGCACCATGGCTATCCCTTGGACAAAGTCTGGGTTTCACGTAGATCGCTCTTTCCAGCTGTTTCCTGACGACAAAACCAACGGGCTTCTTGTTTTCCTTCAGAAAACCCCCCCTCTGGGGGCGTCACACTCACCTCACGCTGGGCAGGAAGAATTTAGAAGTTACCTACGTGCTGTGGCTGGAGCCTCCTCACCCAGAGGGCGTGCATGGGTGTTGCTGCTGCACGTCGTTATTTCCTCTGGGACTCTGCGCCCCATCCCGGAATACTTTGTGAGGCCTGTGCTCTTTCATCTGTATTGTTCTCCCAGGTTTTATGGGAGAGAACATCCCGTCCTCCTTCTTTGTACAGATAATGAAAAGTCTTGCTATCAACTGCAGGTCTGAACTTACTGTTTAAATGCCTATGAAGAAAGAGAAGCAGACACACAGCTGCTAAGTGTGCAGTAAGGTACTGTACTTTTCACTTGTATTAAAAAAAAGTAAAAAATTGTGTTAGACAGATAAAATTATAGCTGCTTGCAGGAAATCCACAGGTATAAAATGGGGAAAGGTAGAGGTAACATTTAGTTTCACTATGCAGCAGCTACAACTGATCATGTTTCAGAGCTGAAACCTTTATGAAAAATCTTAATTGTAAAACAACCAACCAAACAAAAAACCCACCCCAACCCGAACCTTTCAATAAACTCAGATTATTATTATTTTTATCATCTGGTTGCCTTTTTAAAGTTTGAGGACCTTGTGGCATAAAAAGCTAAGTTAGACAAAGATATTGTAAAATATATAGCATCAGTTAAAAGTCATTAAAGGGGAAAGAAACAAAATTATTGCCGCAAAGGGAGAACTCTGAGTATGAGATGCTCATATAGGTGATTCCATCGTCACATGATCTTCTACAGCTGTGGATGCAAAAGAGAGTGTATGAGGTCAGAACTAGGCAGCTTGTTATTTCAGATATCTCCAGCCTACTAGAGATACTAAGGACTGAAAACCAAGGAGGATATGTTGATATTTGATATTGACTCAATTGGGTTTAAAATCATCTGTAATACTGTATATTAATCCTGTGTATAATACAATCTTCAATAATAATAGGTGGCCACTTGTTTGATACACAGCCCTTTACTTTCAGAAAATGTTGCATCCAACTCTATACATCAGCAGCATAGTAAACTACATACATTCTCATAATTTTAAAAAGATGAAGAGAAATATATATCAAATTCAAGCACAACAGGTTTTTATTAAAATTCAGTAAATATAAATAATACTTTTTTTAAATGTTTTGGTTTCTTTCCTTTCCCTCTCTGCCTTACTCCCTGCTTTAAGGTGGGTAAACCTATTAACATTTATTCTAACAGATCTGAGCTCCCCTTAAGGCTTTTAGTGACTAAGAATTGTTACAGTATTCTGGCTGTGTTCAAGTCAGATTAATAGCTTGGAGTCTCTGGGAAGAAGACCAAAAATATAAATTGTAATCAATTAACATTTATTACAGACAGCTTGTGGCTGAATAAATTTCCACTACATATTAGACAAGTTAATATTTTTTAATCTCTTTTTACTGCTTTATCATAATCTTGATAAAACTGGCTTCAACCCTGATTTTATATAAAGATATGGTACCAAATTTACCATAATCTAAATATTATATTAACTATTTCAAATAAACAATAGTGTGCAAGATGGGGGTGGGAGGAAGTGCATATATTGGGCTTCTCAAATCTCATGAGGTCTTACAATCTCTTATAAATTGGAAAAAATCCAAGTATGAACTTATGCAATACAGTCCCAGGCATAGAGGAAAAAGCCTGTTTTCTTTTACATTCATTCCCAGTTAATTATCTATTGACCCGAGTATTGCATTTGTTTGGCTGCCATTTGTTGTGCAAATACGTTTTTAGACTGATGAATCAAATTGTCGATCAACTACAAATGTAAACGACCAACCAGTAAGTTATAAATAATTATAACTGAGTGTAACGGGGATCTTGATACCACATTGTGACCTCAAATAAGATCAGATTCATGAACTAAGATCTGATTCTGAATGCCTAAATTGGAAGCAGTCCTTTGGCACAATATTTACTTAACTTTCACAGTTAAGATTTCGTTGACTAATTGCTTTCAGATATGACCTCACACAAATAGAAAAAAGGAAACAAAGAAAGACAGGTATTTAAAACAAAACCTTACTAGGACTGCAAAGCATAATGTATAAAATGCCTTCTAGCTGTTAGAAAACAATAATGATGTCCTTGCTTGGAATAGTTATTTCATTCCTTTGGTTAAAATTCAGTGGGGAAGTTATATACCTGCTTTAAAGAATGTATGCATAAATTTTATGTTCAATTCACTATGAAACATGCAGTAGGCTTTAAAGGTGTTTTGTGCTCAAGAAGACAGTAATAATAAATAAGTTAAGTTTGGTTTCTTTTTTTTTTTTTTTAAATCAATTCGTAACAAGTTTCTTCTTCCTTGCTTTGAAGGGTTTCTTTTGCCAAATAAATGAAGAAACAAACTGGATGAAATCCCATGCTTGTATAATATGCTTAAGATCCACTGACTTTAACTGAGCTACAAGGATTTATACAAGTGGAAGACATGACCCTTTCTGATTTATTTTGGCAAAGAAAAGTCTCTCCATTTTTTGGCAATAAAGATATTCTGCAATCACCAGTTACTAAATCTCTAGCAGTATTGAGAAGGTACTCTGAACATACACTTGGAGCTGACAGCCCAAATAATTCAAAATTGACTTCATTAGAAATTTTTAACTTTCTAAACTTCATATAAGTAAAAGGTTAACAGTAACATTTACAGATGGATCTATAGTGATACAGATCGGTAGTAAATTCTTTCCCATTGTTTATTTATTTATTTTTAAATCCGGTCCAAAAAGATAAGTGTATTTGGCAAGAAGTTTAAAGAAATACTCTCCTCTGTTTTTACTTCTAAGTACAGTGTATTTTATTTTACCACAGAATAAAAATCCTGTTTTGTTTTCACCTTTTTTTCTGGAAAAGAAAAAGGGAATGTAAGAAATGTTCAGTTGGCTTTTCACAGAATGCAGCTTAGAAAACTTGCTATATCTATTTGGGCTGCAGAGATGTAATGAAGACTCACATGCTGCTTTCTGGGTGTCGAGATTTGCCGACCCTTAGGATTAGGTGCCCCCTTCTGTACGTCTCAGAGCTCTGGAGGGGCCGTGACGGCCAGAGGTAGCTCAGCCCACCCCCTGCAGATTTTTCTGCGGTTTGTATAGAAGACGGGTTACAGACAGCAAGTCTTCTGAAAGTCTTCCCAGCACACTCCTTATGATTAGTTGCTTCTACACAGTTCATCCCTGAGTCTGTTTTCCAAGAATGAAAAAGAGGAAAAGAAGTTCCCATTAGGCTCTAGTTTTAGCTGGGGTGAGGTGCTTTTGCTTACTACCTCCTACATGAAAGCTGCACTCAATTTAAAACGTAACAACAGTAAATCAGAAGCTCTTGCGGACATCATATACTAAATGAATACGACTGAAAGTGCTTTTTGAAATGTGAAGGTCTTTTTTGTTAGAAGATGGTCAGAAAATATTTAGATACATGAAAAATCTGTTTTTCTAGGACATGAGTTTGAAGTCATTTTACACAGATAAAAAACATGACTACGGCTTTCTTAAGCTATGTCTACACATAAACTAAACAGAAACAAGGATTAGCATAGACCAGCATGCTTTCTGGCACAACTTTGGCCTAGGCCAGCTGGCAATTTGCCAAACAACCTCAGTGTACAGACTGGGAAGAAGAATAGGCCAAGGACTCCTCTGAACGGGGTTGCCTGTTAATTTCTCGTGCATCTAAGGAGCTAAGCAAAGACGCTGAAGAACTTTATTTGAACTTAAGAGCCCAAAGAGCGCTTCAGTTTGTAAACTGAGCGTCAGTTTATCACAGCTTGCAAGTATCAACACAAAATTTACAAACGCCGAATAGTAAATAACGTAAGTCTCGTACCTGCTAGACGCCTCACTCTGGCTGTTCATTTTGTACCTTCTTTTCTAGCTTTCACCTTTCTGCTCAGCATACAGGGATACAGGACCCTAAGCACTGCCACAGAAGATAAGGAGTCTTGCTATCAGTCAGGATCAGCTTTGGAGATGAGAATTGTCATTCTGACCAAGTAAGCTGCCGAAGATTACTTCATCATTTACACTGGATAGTCAAAGTAGGTGGAGCCCAAAGCTGCCAATGTTATTCTTTGACATGCCACTGACTATAGAATCTCTTGTGCTTTAAGTACATGAAGTTTGCCTGAACTTGAATACATTAGAGACGTCTTTGTTATTCCAAATCATTGTCACCTTCTATTTATTAAAAAAAATAGATATATTAAAATCCATAAATATTCCTTTTCATTTTAAGTTACATTAATTGAATCCAATGTAGTATTCTGTATCACAAAAAGACTGTATTAAAATAGCATGAAAATATTAAATTTTTAGATTGAAATTGAGAGGTATGTGCTCAAAGCTGAGATGCTGCATGTGGTTTAAGAAGTTGTTTAGGTATGAACAGCTGGTATGGAGAAAGTACAAACCAAGAGTTAGGGCTTTTGAGGTGTTTCTAGATTGAAGTCTATAATTATTTCTCTTAGTGAGATGAAAACTTGCACTTTGGAAAATGTTGGTAAAGGTCATGGAGGTTTTTGCTTAATGCATTTGCCATTTTCAGGAGGAATTTTCTAAATATTTTTCCCTTTCCTAAATGTGTGTTTAGTACACTTGAAAGGTGATAGATTGACAGCAATAGAAGTTGCCCAGTATCGACTGAGGCTGTAGAAATGGTGCTCTCTGATGAACAGAAGTGACCACTACCTCCTTATGTTTATTCTCACTAATAGTGTCTTCAGTACATATACTTTCCTGCAAGATTTTTGCAAGATGGAATAATCCTATTGGCACCAGTTAAAGGTGCAAATATGTATAAGTGATTGCAAGATATGTATTTATTTTATTTTTTCTTTCTTTCTTTCTTCCAATAGGACTGTAATAAAAAAAAGTGACCTAGGTAAGGAAGAATTCAGCTCACAAGTTCCATTCTTCTAGACAAATAAGCCGTCAGCTAGAAACCATATTAAACTAATAAACAAAATACTCCAAATAAGAACACACAGTTATTTACGATATGTTTATATGGGGGTTTTGTTAGTTTGTTTGTTTGGGGTTTTTTTGTTTAAATGCAGTGGAATGTGGGCAAGGGATAGAAGGAAAGCCAGGAACAAACTGTAGAACAGACATTTTCTAAATGAGAGCATGGTACCCAGAAAGGTAAAAAAATAAAATTGGCTTTATTGTTTATGGGTAAGAATAACTGATTCATTAACTACATTCTGCTATCTACTGGCAACTCTCTTACCTTAAAAATATGCATTGTTTGAGCAGGCATGTCTGCTCTGTAGATGGAGAGAACATAGGGTACATGTGAGTTCCTAATGTCATAGAAGCTTCCTGAAACCTTTCAAAGGAAGTTTGTTCTTTTTTTTTGTGCTTAAAATAGCCCTGTTATAAAAATAAAACTGCTGAAAGTTAAAATGACTTGACTGTGTATTTTTAACTGTCCCTGAATCTAAGGCAAAGGCATACGTATCTGATTTCCCTAACCTGCTTATTCAAAAGAGGCTTATATTTGAGAGCACAATTCTTCAGTCAATAACTTTGAAATTGCTATTTCATAATCTGCTTTGATATTTAGTTCCTATTTATAGAACACAACCTTTTAAAGCTATCCTGATTTTTTTTTATTTTTTTTTTAAAAAGCAGCTTGCAGTTTGGGGGGTTCAATTTTTATTTTTTTTTTAGTATTACAGAATGTTTTTGTAATTCTCAACAGCAAGTGATTGAATGAGTAGATAAACAATTATTCCTAAAAAGAATGTCCTTATGAATCAAATTTTAGAGTGTCTTAAATTTACATAGGACCATCAATTTCAACTGCTTAAGTTTGTGCCACTGAAGAATTTGTTCCATTTCTTAAACGTTCAACCTAAATCATATGGATATGGCAGGTGGTTGTCTCAAAGCAAAGGTACCTAACTTTTCATTCACCAGCCACAGAGGTAGAAACATTCTGGGATATATGTAGCCTAATTCTCAAGTTTTGTTCTAGTCTGGATTCTTAATTTGCTGTCTGATTGTCTTACTACTAGTCTAACCCAGCATAAGCAAATTCTAGTATATTATTTCTAGTTTCCATCTGACTTAATTGAAATCTAGATCTATTTTAAACTATCTAAACTGTCTCAGTGAAGAACTTGAATTTCCCTGTCTTAAATATTACAAGGACAAAAAATCACTAAAAAAATAACAAAAAGCATTCTGCTCACCACTTTAATCATCACCAATAAATACACCTGACAAGCTGCGTAAGGAGTTTATATATACTTCAGCTTTTTCAAACCAGATAGTTTTCCTCCAGGCATCAAACCAGAATGACTAAGTAAGTTATAACAGCAGGTAGTCCTGGTTACTTTAAAGCCTTCTGATCTATTTGAATGCTGAAAAGTTTTTGAGGAAGTCATGATAAACTTCCACTTACCTCGATATCTGATTCTTTATAAAGATTTGAATTAGAAAGACAATTTTCAGAAAAAAGAAAAAAAAAAAAGAACCCCCCAAACCCCCAAAACAAAAACCCCCATTCACAAACCAACATAAGAAAATAAAAACAAAAAAAGAAAACAAAAGGAGAAAAAATATTAACAGTAATGACAGGTGTCTCCATTGTTTTAGTTCTTTGGATTGTGAACTATTCATCTTTCAAGTTTGTTTCTGATTAAAGGTTCTCAGATGTGTAAGCACGTAAATGGCAATTTTGCAATTGACTATGTGAGGTAGATCTGTACCAGCTTTGTACAACCAGGGTTTATTCTGTGGGCATATGATGTCCTTGTGTGAGATAGGCATTTATTTTTGAGCTAAACAGCGTTCATCTCTAAACTACAACTTGTGCTCTTTTATGTGCCTCCAATATACTTTTCAAGATCTCTTTTAATGGCCTGCAGTGTTGTTTCTGTTGGCTGATCCAATGCAAGTGATTTCATGGGTCAGAGTGAACATGAACAATGAAAGGAGTTAAGCCCAAGGTTTTAACTCAACTCTTATAATGACTTTGTTCATAAAGCATAACAAAGATAACATCTTTTTCTTGAAAAAGTACAATGGTTAGTTAATTTGTGACTACAATCAAAAGAAGTTTTGTCATTGACTTTCAGGGCAGCAAGGTTTAGTCTGTGTTCTTATTTATTGTTTATGATTATTTTTGTGGTTTCCATTAAGATAAGTTTTGGATATCAGTCACATAAGGTTGTTAGATATAAAAATTAATTGCTATTTTTGTGCTTGATCTAAATCAAAAGCTGTATACATTAATTTCTCAATTATTTGCAGATATAAAACATAATGTGCAGTAAGTAGGGACACTTCACATAAAATTGTGCATTTTAAGTCACTCAGTCAGGAAACCTTTAACAGATCTACCATGCCTAGGACGTGACACCTGTACTTCGAAAGCAATATGCACACCTTCAGTGAGACGAGATATGCCATAACTTAGTCAAAAAAGAATCCATGCTGTCTCTTGAGGTGTGAAAGTTGAATTGGCTTTGAAGGAGAGGCACAACAAGCGGATGGAAACTCCGAAGAGGAGCCTAAGACAGAGATTGGCCATAATGGCTGGTATGATTATCTTTGCCTATGTCTAGATATTTAAATAAAGAGGGCAGGGAGTGGTCTTCAGTGAGGTGAGACCTAATGGTGATGGCAGGTCCACATTGCATAAGGCTAACCTCTTTTATATACATTTTCCTGGCAAAGAGCAAATGGGTGCAGTATTTAAGCTACCAGGTAAACAGTATAGACTGAATGTTGCGCACATCCTTTGATAAATACAACTTAAAATGTGGCGTGAGACAGAGGAAGAGTCCTTGACCAGAGAGATCATGAAGTTGCGCAGGACAAGGCAACTGAATACATGCAGAAGAATGTATCTTTTAGGTAAGATCTTCATGTAAGTAAACTAGTCGAGGTTTTATTTCGTTTACTCACATATGCCTTTCATAAAGCTTTGTGTATTTGGGCTATTTGTAATAAAAAAGATTTATCTGCATTTTACCTTTTCATAGCTGAGGTGGGTGACATCAAGGCAATCCACAATCAAAGAGATGTCATTCCTAATGAGCACACTGGGACTCCTTAAAAAGTAACTCTTTCCTAGAACAATGCACGAAACCACTCAAAGTGGAGAATAGGTGTGAAATTTGATTTTGTAGGCAGAGAAGGTTTTCTATGGTTAGGGACTGCTACGAAACCTTCTTTGGATCTTGGGGGTGGGGGCATGTCTGGATCTCAGAGGTCTAAAGGTTATTAGTAAGAATTATATTTGTTATTTCTGCCAGCATTCAGAAGGGCATTGCAATTCTCCAAAAGCCAGACAGGGCATTGCCTCACCCAAGATGCTTTCAGGCTAGCTACCCTGCAGGTGATGAAAAGAGAGGGAAACAAGAAAGTCGTGTGGAGCTGTAGGAGGAAAAATGGCAATAACATCAGTAAGATTATGCCGCATGATGTAGTAAAGAAGAGGGTGTTTTTATGACTAAATGTGTGTGTGACTTACATGTTTTATAACTCTTAATTACTCAATAAATTACCATATGCTCTATTTATACAGAGAAAAAGCAGAAGAAAAAATAGTTGGAGATCCAAAACCAAGCAGTCAAGATTACATTAAAAACACATTTAGGATTTTGACTATAGTCTGGCCAGAAAATGTCAGAACATGGAAATATTTGGGAATAATGATATAGTTAAAAAAATCAAAACATTATATTTTTTTTAGGCAGTCCTAAATTAGGTGAGGGTGCAATTAAGGATATATGTGTGCTTGTGAGCTAGCAAGATCCAGGCACACTTTTTTAACTTGGTTTTGACCTCATTGAAATTATTATCTTTTTCAAATTATTAAACTGACACTGGCTGGTGTTGAAATTAAAGGTCTGTCAACCTTGCCATTATAAATGCCGATATTTAGGAGTTTATAACTCAGCTGTAAAAATTTCCTTCAGGCTCAAAGTTGGCAGTGAAGGCTATAAACCAGAGCTGATTTTTCCTCCTTCCAAAACCATTAAAGAGTATGTTTGGACTAAATCTAAGGATATTGGAGCAAACAAAATACAGACATTAAGTACTTTTTGCTCCTTTTTATGTCTTGCATAAAACTCAAGAACACCTTTTATCACTTTGTTTTATTTACTGGGTTTTTTTCTTTCTCTTTAGTTGACTTTAATGCTCATAAGAAATGCCAAATTGACATACCTGAAAGGTGAAATCTTCCGTTTACTTGGAGAGCAATTATTTTATAGGCAATGGCAATTTTAATATCTCTAGAATGTGTCTTCATCTTCCAGTAGCTTCAGGGATCATGAATTTTTAGTGATACAGAAGCAGACTAACAGCAGATTATTTGTAGTAGCAGTAATAACAATATTATTAATGCAGATTATATCAAATTAACATAACAAAATAGTCCCCAACTTGAAATATTTAGATGACTGCAAGGTAGAGCTTAGAATATTTTGACTGCTCTCTTACTTCAGGCACTACCTCATATTGGCCCTTTCATAACCATATTGATTTTTATTTTAAAAGGTGTTTGGGTTTTTCTTTTTGTTATTTGTGTTTGCTCTGCTTGGAAGATCCTTTCAAAAAGCTGTCACTGTAAGAACTGTGGGGACCAGACCTGGACACAGTACCCTGGGCCCAACCCGACAAGTGCTGAGTGGAGTGAGATGATCATCTCTACCCCTGCCAGTAATGCCCCGGGGTCCGGTTTGCCGTTGCTGCTGCAGCAGCACGCTGCTGACCTGTGTTCAGCTTGTTGTCCGCCAGGACCCCCAGGTTCCTTTCAGCAAGGCTGCTCCCCAGCCACACAGAGCCTAGCCTATACTGGGCTTTTTGGTTCTGAGGTGCAGGACTTGGCATTTGTCTTTGTTAAACTTCATATTGTTCTTGCTAGTCCACTCTTCCAGCCTGCCTGCTCTCTCTGCAAGATGACTCTCCCTTCTGATGTGTCCATCTCAACCACCCCGTTTGGTGTCATCAGCAAATTTGGTGAGGGTGCTTTCGAACCCATCACCCAGATCATTTATGAAGATGTCGAACAGCACGAGGCACAGCATTGATCCCTGGGGACCCGCTCGTGACAAGCTGCCAGCCTGAGTAAAAAGAATTGATCACCACCATCTGAGTGTGACCTGTTAGCCAACACCCTGCCCATCTGGCAGACCAGCCACCCAGTCTGCATCCTGCCAGTTTGTCCAGGAGAAGGCTGTGGGAAACAGCGTCAAGCGCTTTGCTGAAGTCCAGGTAAACAACATGCACTGCTCTCCCCATGTCAGCAGCAGATCTTAGTTTGTTGTAGAAGGTGATCAGATTAGTCTGGCGTGATTTGCCCTTGGTAAATCCATGTTGGCTTTTCCCAATCACTTGCTTCATTTGGTTAGTATTAGTTTCTGGGAGGACTTTCCCAGGTATTGAAGTAAGAACTCATGAACTTGTCTTGTCAAATTATAAGACTAGTTCACGAGTAATTAATAGGGAGAAAAGAAAAAAAGTCAGTGAATACATATTCTTACAAGCATTTAAGCTCTTTTTTTTTTTTAAATACATATTTGAAGTAGCAAACTAAATTAGGTGTAACTTACTGGCAGATTAATGTTATCTTAAAACATTGTAAGTTTAAAATGGAAACAAACAAGTCTAAACCATCATCTGATTTATAGAGAATCTTATTCAAGAATCGCGTTCAAGATAAAACTTTTAAAAAGCTTGCTTTACATTGGGTAAGAAAACCAGAGAAAAGATATGGCAAGCATTCTTGACATTCTAAGTGAAGCAGAATTCAGCCCAAGTTTTCTCTTAATTTCTGAAAACAGCAATGCAAGAGTGCAAAGCTAAAATGTCAGGGAAGGATTATCTCGCACGTAATTCTCAGCATCTCTAGAGATAGGAACATTGATTGTTGCACCTCAAAGCATCCAGACAAATGTAGTAGTGAGATGGTGCTCTGTGAAGTGGCACGTTAAGAGACCTGCTTCCCTGCTTTTCCTGCACTACCAGGAACAGATCTTGCTATCTGGGGAAATAGCCAAGCATTTCGTTGAATGAGAAGTTGGAGTGGTTTCCAAACTTGTGTATTTCGGTTGTTTACCCTATGTATTACAGAAATTTGCTTTGTAAATCACACAAGACCTGAAATAAAAGATAAATCTGGACATACATATGTTTGTTCTTTCTAAATTTTCTACCCATCTTAATTATTCTGAGAGCTCACTATCTGGAAGTGTTAGTGAAAACATTTTCTGTTTTTCTTGGGGGGGCTGCAGGGATGGTTTCCGTGAGAAGACACCAGAAGCTGCCCCCACATCAGAGCCAGTTTCAGCTGGCTCCAAGATGGACCCACCACTGGCCGATGCTGGGCCAATCAGCCCCATTGGTAACTCCTCTGTGATAATATATTTCAGAAAGGGTAAAAAACACTGCACAGCAGCCGCATTGGGAGAGAAGAGTGAGAATATGTGAAAGAACCAGCCCCGCAGCCCCCAGGTCAGAGCAGAAGGAGGAGGAGATGCTCCAGGCGCCGGAGCAGAGAAGAACTGCAGCCCTCGGGAAAGTCCCCTGTTGGAGAAATTCAGGAAGGACCATCTCCCATTTGAGGCATCCCACCCTGGAGCAGGGGAAGAGTGGGAGAAGGAAGGAGCAGCAGAGACGATTCACTATGAACTGTCATCCCCCGTTTCCCTGCGCCAGTGGGAGGGAGGAGGGGGAGGGGGGGTTTAGATCTGTTCTTATTTCTCACTATCCCCACCTGCTATTAATTGACAATAAAATAAATTAATTTCCCCAAGTTGAGTCTGGTTTGCCCATGATGGTCACTGGTAAGTGATCTCCCTGTCCTTATCTCAACCCATGAGCTTTTAATTGCATTTTCTCCCCCCGTCCTGTTGAAGAGAGGGAGTGATAGAGTAGCTTGGTGGGCACCTGGCAGCCAGCCATGGTCAACCCGCCACACCATTATCCAGATGGAAATAGGGGAATGTTCTTAATGCATAGATAAATGACATTAAAAATATGTTTTCTAGAAGCTTGAAATAGAAATAATTTCCCCTCTATTTTTCTCCGTTATATCTGCAGTGTTTTGTTAACATATTTATAAATGAGAACCTAGTGGCTCTTATTTTATAGAAGGAAAGCACTATATTTGATAGAAACAAGAAAAATAAAAATTTACACAGGCGTATGTTATCAGAAAAAAACAGGCAAATCCAACTTTTATCAGGGATATTTTATTTCTTTAAGTAGAAACTTCAAAACGTAAGCATGCTGGTTACACAAAATGAACATGTAAATATAGCAAAACAAAATACCTTTTTTTTCTGCACCTTAATCTCCACTCAAGTGTTCAGTTATGACTGAACTTATGTTTATCCAAAAAAATTTTTGTAAAGTGAAATACTAATAATGACCCTAAGTAGCAGGAAAACTGTTACTTCCCTATTAAAATAAGTAGCATAATAAAAATGTCACGGAAATTCTTTTTCTGGCAGAACAAATCTATTTGCTTAATAAAAAGAATTGTTCATGTTCATGTTAAAACAAATTATTTGTGAATTAATGTATCCCTATGGAGATTTTATTGGTTTAATTAGTGTGTAGACTACTTCTGCAGCTCCTTATACTGGAAGCTCAAACTTAAACAAAATAAATATTTCCTACAAATGAAAACAGGAGTACTGAAAATAGTAGGATATATATTTCATGCAGTTACATGTGAAAGTATTGATATATTGTATAGATTTGTTATTAAAACAGTCACATCAGTTGTAATTTCACAGTAGCAGATGAAGGCTGCGGCAAGATCTGGTTCTTGCTTATTTACACATGCTACAAGAAACCTTCTGGCAAACTTGTTGTTTTATTGAATTTTATAAAATTTAGCAAAATACCCACATAAAATACATTTTACCACATAAAGTAAAAAAGTAACTATTTAGATAGTTTTATAGGAAATAATGCATCAGAATCATTTGCAAAGGGACCCGAGCATTGAAGTATATAATGTTCAAATGCCCAGTGATCTGTGAAATACACAGATTTTAGGTAGCTTAGTTACCAAAGGTACTAGAAGCAGGTTAGCTCTACCATCTGCAAAGCATAAAATACACATGGAAGATCAAACACTTAAAACCATGTTTCACAGCAGCCAGCAAGCTGGCTGAACTATAATGCCAATAACTTTTTTCTTCCTCTGCAGCCCAGACTAGATCAGTTATTAGGTTAGGAAACTCCCAAAAAACTTCAATTTTTTTTTGGCCACCAGACTAATAAAGAGACCCCTATAGATAATCTTGAGCTCAAATCCTTTCTTCAGACTGAAGTAGAAAGAGGATTCAGAAAAGCAAGCAAGGAAACAGCACCCCCCCAACCCTGTCAGTGCAACAAAATGGCCAATAAACATATCCAAACAGAAAGAAAAAAAAATAAAGAAAAGAAAAAAACCCAACCATTTGTGGCTGAGGCCAGACATTTAGCTGTATGTGATACTCACGAATATCACAATCGGTGAATAATGTAATGTACCTGATCTGTAAAATCAAAACCTTAGAAGTGTGGGGGGTTTTATCCACAATGTAGTCCCATACCGAGTAAGCCGAGCTAGCTCAGCCGAATATACGTTAGGTAAGCAGCATGCAGGACCAATGGGTCCGGACCTAAGGTTTTCTTCATTTTGCTGTAATGTCATTGATCCTCAACTCTGTAAGCTGTCTCCAAGGTTAGGCATCAGCCAAGGCTCTAAGCACCACTTATATGTTAAACCCACAGAGCTGAGAATCCGTGACATCCCACTGAGGGATGCTAAAAGCAAAAAAGTCAGATTGAGCCCTTAGGTGTGTCAGTGTACATAAGATCTTGAATTTCGTTTACATAAAGTTGTCAACTATATATACATGTATATTTAAAATGGATACAGCTTTTCCTGATAATTACAGAACATGTTTACATGAGTAGGCAAGGAGATTAAAACACAACACTACCAATAGTGATGCATCCATTGATTCCAAACAACATCTACAGAAATGCTAAAATCTTGCAGGATCTTGTCGTTGTCACCTTCCCCAAAACCTACCTTCAGGCATTCCTTCGGCTGACCCTTGCACCATCTCCTGATTCCCACTCAGAGGAATGTGCCACTGTCCCCACGACCGTGCATGAAGGAAGACAGTGCTACAAGGGAGGGGTATTTTCTGTCTGATCCAATGTCATAACCTGGAAAATAAAATGTGACTGCCATTAGGCACAGAACATGCTTTCATGTTATGTGATAAGATATATGATAAGGCACTTAAGGCTGGGCTTTGTCCATTACTGGCCTGACTTATCAAAATTTTCAGTAGCTTCTTTTGAATGGTTTTAATACCTTGTGACTCACTACTCAGGGCAATGGCTGAGAAGCATAACGAAGCCCTCAGAGGAATGATAGCATCTCCTGGAAGAAAAAAAAAAAACTCAGCGTAGCTTACATACACTGACACAATTTTTTTTAACTTTCCTGTGTGATTTTGAACTCTCCTGTGTTTTAAAAGGAAAATATTTAATTCTGGAAGACTTACTTGTAAAGAGGCAAATTAAACTTTCTTCATGTGATCAATTTTGGAAATCTAATTGAATTAAAAAAAAAATAATCTGAGATGTTGATATATACCTACATGCTTATACTTTAATGAATGTATCGGAAATATAATAATTTTAACAATCATAAGGAGATGAGACAGTGCTTTTTTAAAGTACCTAAAATAACATATATGTTAACTGATTGATTAAATAACCTGAGTTTGTTCACCAAGCCCTAGGACCACTATGAATATAAGGATCCAGATTCTTCAAGGTTCAGGGCCTACTTGGCCATGCAGAACATCCTATTTGAATAAATGTTGTGCAAGTTGTTAAGAAGGGGATATTAGCAGAAAATGCTACATGGACTTATGAGTTAATGTTAGAGGCCACAAGACTGATGGGGATCAAATCACGTGCTGTAAGCCTAGGAAGAACTCCTACAGGTTTGTTTTGTTTTGCTTATTTTCTCTTTTTAACCTGTGTTCTTGTTTCATTTCCTTCTTTTTTTCCCTCACCTTTTGGAAATATCTGTCGAATATCCAGAATTTCTTCAAACCACTTTATTATGAAGTTCATCTAAGATTGCTAACTAAACAGTTCATAAGTGTTATAGGTAAAGAAACTTATAAAGTCTATGTATATACCTATGTTTCTGTGGGAGATTTCACAGGTCTTCTAAATGTATTTCAGTTATAGGATTTTTCTTTCTTCCTTAAGAGCTTTGAAAAAGATTGTAAAAATCTGAGAAACCTGTTATTCTATCACATTTATAGTGACACACAATGATAATATAACCAGTGAAATGCCAGGAAGTCCTAGGACTTCAAAAGTTTTATTCAGGAACATTAAAAAGATTCATGTTAATGCTTGAAGCTTAAATTCAGAATCTGCAGAGATAAACATATAGTGTGCTGCATCCTAACCATGCCATGATTCGAAACACTTTCTGTTTATTTATTCTTGGTTCTGTCACACATTTGCAGTACTCTGAACTGTGTAAGAAGACTGATACCTTACTTCAGACCCCTATCTTTAATAAAGAAACAAGGTACAGTTCACTGTTGTATGAATTCTTTGCCTTATTATTCATAGAGATAGATTAAATTATACTACCATAAGGGAGGATCAGAAATAAGTCTCTTTTTAATGGCTCCCAATTGAAACTACAAGTCTGAGGAAATACAGTTTTGTCTAAACGTTAAACACAAGGCTGCGTGGCGAGAGTCATGTTTGTTGCTATCTGTCTTCTTTCCAGGGCAAAACTGAACGAACGATACATCTTCCATGAAGATTTCCGCCCGTAAAAGTAAGGTATACAAAGAAGGGAGAGAGATTGCCCCCGCAAGAAAACGCACTGAGTGCAACTGCAGCTCAGCGTTAAAAAAGATGGCGTTACCAAGGAAGACATTCATTCCCAGAGCGGATCCCACCAGAACTACAAAGCCTCATGTAGAAACTTAGCTGAAACGCTAACTGGCAAAGAATTTCTTAGGGTTTTTATGAGTCGTCTTTGTCTTGCATGCATGTTTATGAATACAGTTTTGAGTGGAAATATCGGGAAAGAAGTAACAAATTAAGGAATTCAACGGTTAAATACAGAGAGCTGCTGAGAGAGACTGTTTAAGTGTGTAGATATAAATCTAATCTCTTTCCCTTTCTGTATACATTAATCTGATTAGTTAGGCATTTTTCTATTCATTAGCACTAAGGACAATCTTTATTAAAAAGACATTAATATTAAGCGTGGCTGTCAATAAATTAAGGTTACAGAGCCTTATGAATGATGCGCTTATCAAATGTCAAGCAACAGAAATATTGGCCCTCAGAATTTCTGTGGGACTGTGTCAGAGTCCCACACTCTCTGACCAGGTTCTTTTAGATATTCCACGTGCGGAGGGTATAATGTTTAATATCAAATTTACTTATTTGAAGATATTTTGTATTACACAGGATATCCGGTTTAGCAGAGCGGTACAAAATATACCAAAACCACAACACGAACCTAAGTTATGCTTAACAAAATAAAGTAATTGCAATACATAGTTCAGTGACAGTGTGATTCCCATTACGGGTCTCTATAATATGCTCACCATCATGCCCAGTTGCCAGGAAGTAACGCGTGGGTTGAAGCCAGCTTATGCCCATTGCTCTCTTCAAAATCCTTCTGTAACTTATTGAGTTGTCATCCTCCGTGTCGGGCTGAGCCACGGATTCGCCCTGCCCGTGCTGGCCTGGCTAACTCAGGCGGACATCCACACTTGGAACGAACTCCGGGAGAAACACCTACCCCACAGCCCATCCGCTGAACTGGCAGGGCTGGTTATCCAAAGCAAAGGCTGACTCTGGTCCCCTCTGGGGGGGTGGACTCGGCGTCTTTGCGAGAGCTTTGGTCAGTCGCACCCGGAGTTGTTCTCTGAGCTTCGTGGGCACGTCACCCTTGCCCATCCCCACGGAGCCTGCTTCCGTTTTAGGGGTTTGCTGGATCAGTCGCAGACCAGAAGGGAGAGAATGACCTGCTATTTGCAATGCTCTGCTCCAAGAGTTTTTTGCTAGATTTTCAGAAGGCATTGGACTTAGACTTCTTCCATTGTTCTACAGAACGCCTGTAAATGGCAAAATGTAACTTTAATGGCAAAAAGTAACTTTAATGGCAAAAGGTAACTTTTGTTTTGCCCGTAAATGTTCATATTCCTGGTAAATGGAATCATATTTATGGCAGTTATTTGTCCGCCATCTTACTCCACACATCTGAAATAATGCCAATTACTTTTCTTTGGCAATAAAGAGATCAGCTAGAATAACTATCTGAAATGTAGTCGTCTACGTTTTATGTGCCCACATGTGGCCCCATGACTAACAGAAGTCTACAACCAAAATACAGCTTCCGATAATGAGAGGAAAAGAAATCAAAGATGCAGTTCCTCCCTCTTTTCAGTCATTTCTTCTACAGTCTAAACCCAAATTTTTAAATTACATACTATGTAACAAATATGCCATTTTTAGTATGAAAAAATAGCTTCCAGTTATTAAAGGTTCCAGTCATTTTATCCACTAGATGTGAATGAAGAAACAAGGAACCACCACACTAGTAACACTTGTGACTGCTACTAAGTGCTGGGAAAACATTTAATTGAGAAGGACCAAGTCAGGGCTGATCAACAGGTTTTGGATCATAAAGATAACACAAGGCATGTTCTAGTCCATATAACGCAGGCATCTAAATTTTAGGAGCATAGTGTCCTCGAGTCAGTGTATAAAATACAAGTATTTGAGGATATCTAAAGGAATATCCCAGATCTCCAAGTTGTATGGAAAACTGGAGGAACATAAAGACTACTCACACAGCAAGGACATATTAAGGCTAGAAATTACTTAAGAAAAAAAATAGTTGAATTTGGCTAACAGGTTGTTTTTCATTTTTGCCCCAAACATCATTGTTAACTATTCATTATCAAAATAAAGCAATATTACTTACCTTGAAAGTATAAGATTAAAAAAAACCCCAACACAATAAATGTTCTTAATTTGCTAATCATCAGAAAGAATCCAAACTAAAAAACTTTTGATATGTTCCATTAAGTATGTCTCTGCTAGTATCCTATCTGACCTTTCAATTAAGCCTGACCATGTTGTCTGTTCAAGGAGCTTTGAACAAGGATTTAGAAAGTCTTAGCTGTTTTCCCAAATGACATAGCAGATTGCTTCAAAATCAATTATGTTACCTTTAGAAATTGTAATGCAAACCTTTGGATTTTCTGAGTTCTATATTCATGAGACAAAAAAAAAGTTAGTACTGAGTGTAGAGTTTTAAAGCCCATTTTCTTTCACTTTACATACACTTTCTATAAATTTCCCATTTCCTCTACTGGCCAGAATGCCTCATGACATCCTAAAGTTAAAGAAAGGCAACCTTTTTGTCAACTTCATATTCTCCTGGAACATGGAGTCTTACATTTTCACAGCATGGGTTAGAGTTTAATTAGGAGATACGTTTATCATTTCTTCTCTAATTTTCCCTTGCACATAGCAATATTCTTCTTGCAGTATTCTTGTTTGCATTATTAAGACAATATTTCCCATGTCTGTGGATTTCCTTGAATGTGGCTTGATAGATGGAGAAAAAAAGGAGTCGTATCAAGACCTGAATTAATCCCTCTTCATATCATGAGTTTAATAGGTCCATGAAGTAGGAGATTACCTGCTCTTACCCTCCTCTTTAATCAGGGAAAGAGACATTTCCAGAGGACATTTCAGCCTCTGGGACCTGATCTGCCTCTTGTGTAACCCACAGTGCTGGGGTTCAACCGCCTGTCCCCTTGTCCATGCATCTTGGTGCAGCCCAGCTGTGTGACCTTGGCTTAGCATTAATGAGAAAAAATGTTGGGCTGTAAAAGACTATGCAAGCTAAGACCTTGCAAGATAAAGGAAGTAAAAACATAGCCAGAAGTGAAACTGTTGAGACTAATAGTCTTTCAGGACTTAAAAGAAAAATGCTGACATGAAAGAGTGTAAAAAGCCCAAGAAAAAAAAGCAGAGTCAGAAAGTAGCAATTCAGCAGAAACAGGGATCAGACCAGACCTTTTCAAGAAGCACTGGAGGAAAATATTCCCCACGTGGCTGATAACTGTCTGGAGAGCGAAAACTCACAGGGAGTCTCCACTGAGACTGCAAGCTTGATTATCTGAGTAGCCCAATAGTCTAATACTCATGTCTACTCTGTGTATTAGCCAATACATAGCTCCTGTGTGTTCTTTTATATATCATTCTTACAGTCTTTTTTCACATGGTAAAAGATGCCTGAAAAGTAGAGGTGCATCTGAAGTTCCCAGCCTCTCTTCACTTACTACAGGGGAGTTAGAAAGCTGGTTGGTGTCAAACCCCAGATAAACCCCACACATGACGGAGGTATGCAGGATTTCTTGATGGGTTAGCAGTCCGTGACCACCTAGATTTACAGTGAGAATTAGAAATTCATAGACCACAACTGAGGAACTGCTGTCCCTGAGATTTTTGCATTGCATAAAAAAATAGAAACTGATCTTATATCATCAAGCCATATGCTGAACATTTTATATTCACTATTTCCCACATTTGCATGAGCCTTAGAGCTTGAAAGTGTGACTTTGTAGAGTTTGGTGTTTTTTAATAGCAGGAAAAAAACCCCAAATCAACTCTTTGATGGGTATTTATTTGACTTCTCAAAAAACTTTTGAAATATAAAACATAGATGTAAATTTTATTCATATTTTCTTGTGCTCACTGGTTCACAGGTCCCAGCCATCAGTGCTGGTAACATTGCCTAATACAGAAACTGATTTTAGAAGCTGGGTTTTTTTGGTGGTTTGGTTTGGGTTTTTTTTGTTTGTTTGGGGTTTTTTTGTTTTGGGGGGGGTGGGGGGTGTCCTC
>JAVJGG010000008.1:1857787-1880759 GCA_035590195.1 Aviceda cuculoides
GTTTGGGTTTTTTTTGTTTGTTTGGGGTTTTTTTGTTTTGCGGGGGGGGGGGTGTCCTCCTAATATGCAGCCTATTTGTAATTTTAAATCTATTTTTCCTTTTCTTTCTTTTTATCCTTTTCTTCGTGTTCTGAAGAGGGATAGTTCCCTTCCACATTTTTATTTATTTTTCAATGAAACATTTGTTTACTTTTTCTGTTTTGTATTTTACCTTTGTGCACATTCTCAAGGTGTACCCTGAAAAAAATTTACAGAGAATACAGATATCTAAAATGATAATGGTAAAATGATATTAAAAGACTTGCATGCTATTCATCCTTGCAGAAACTGACACTTACAATGCCACTAATTTAGTTTGTAGAGAAAAATAAAATCTAAAATCAATTGATATATCTCGTTTTATTTCATTACTTTATAACATGTTCTTCTTGTGTTTTGAGAAATTGTAATGATAATGTTCCTTAACTTCAATATAAATTCAAGCATTCTGTGTAATGTGCCATTACAAATGAAAAAAAGCACTAGTAAAATATAAAGCTGATCTGAAATTTTAAACCTTTTCCAAATATCATCTGATATATTCTGAACATGGTTTTGATGAAATTTCACCCATTGTCCTGCAGAAAATGTTGCAAGACATTTTGGTTTTTAAATCATACCTGTCAGAAATGTTGGGGCCTGTGGAGTTAGAAGTCAAACTGTGCATTTTGAATTTCATCTGGGAACAAAGCAGAAGTCCAAAATGCTTCTGTAATGAACCAGTATTTATGGGATGTAAACTGATGTTTTTGTAACTTTCTTCAACCACAGCTGGAGTTAATTTCAGATACAGACACAAGAGGCAAAAAACATTAAGAATAAATGGTGGAGCTTGCTCACATCTTAGAAAAAAAACATTTTAGTTCCTGACCAAGATAAGAAAATATTTGTATCTATGGCTGTTAACTAAAGCAACTAGGATTATTTAGGACTTCAACAGTTTAACATTACTAAATCAAAGCTAAAATGATTATTCCTGTGAAGTTGGTTTCTCACTTTTTTAGGGTTTTTTTCAGGATCTGCTAGGTTACCTCTTACCGGCCTAAGCTGTGAGGTTGGGCTATCTGACTTTTAACCTCAAGTGGACATGGCAAAAGACACCAAAGACACGTTATTTCTGAAGATAGGCTTTATTAGAACTCAGAGTTATAAATTCGAGCAGATAAGGGGGTTCTCTGAAATGGTACCTACCTATGCTGAGCTATCAGCACAGCGTAAAGCCCCGCCTGATGCGATCGCAAGAGAAACGTGTGTTTCAGATGAGTGTGGGGAAGACATCCCCCCGTCAGAGCTACTGCAAAGCAGGCCGGATGCCATCGTCACAGCCTTGTTCAGCCAAATGTTCTGTATTAACGTCTTCAAAGACCACAGGAAAATTAGGGTTTGATGATGCCTGCTTACCCTGTGAGACCGGCACAACGCACAGAGGCACCAGCAGATGCCAGCTGCTGAAGGCACTGGGCCGTGGGAGCTCCGTGCCCTGTCCCACAGCCCGGGACAACAAGGATCCTGCGCAGCGCCTCTCGGAAGGAATTTCGCTGGCCATCCTTCAAAGCTGGGAGAGGCCTACTGCTCCTGTCTCCTGCCACGTTGTTCTCTTCAATCCCCCTCAAGTTACACGTGCACCAGGCCAAACGCAAACACACACACTCACATCTAACACTAGATTATCTGTCAAGGACCTGAACACAATTAGAGCTGCCATTCGGGCCGTGGAAAGGAATACTGCTTCATATTTAAAATGCTGGTACCAGGATGCTAATACTGGCGGGAGAAGCAGTTAACTCGTTAGCCCTTCCAGCTTGCCTTCTCATTATTATGGCAGTCACCAGGTTCATCCACCAGGCCCACAGAGAGCTGGGGTCAACTATCATTTCTGTGATTATAAAGTATGTGCAAAGAGCAAATTCCTAATACCACATCTCCTGCACACCTTGGCATGGATGTAAGTAAATATATCAGAGTACGTGACTAAGGCCTTCAGAAGAGGGCCGTGTATAAACAAGTGTTACTTTGTGTTAATGACTGCAATGATGACAGAAAGTTACAGAGCAGTAAATGCAGTGCCCTTGGTATATTTTACTTGGAATGGGATACTGCTTGACACGACATTCCCCAAACTTCTGGCTTAGCCCTGGCACAGAGGCAAATACATGGGCCAGTTGAGAATCTGACCTCACCTTTTCAAAGCCACTGTTACCTTCACAATTACCTTGTACGATTGTGACACAAGAAAATAAAATTTTAACTGTGCTCCCAGCCAGTAAATCTTGCAGTAGCCTGTTTTCTCTAGCAATAACACCTCACCCAAAGACGTGACTGGCTCAGAAAGAAAAATCCTTAAAATGTTCCAAAAGTCACTAATCTTCCATGAGTCTTAAACTGCTCTTTTTCCCTCTTGGAGTTCCAGAGCCTCTGTAACTTCTTTGAAGGTTCCCTGTTATAAACTTGCTCATCTAATCAAAGAATGGGAAGTACATCATAACTTTCACCAAATGATACTGTAACAGTCACGAAAATGATGTTCCAGTTGCAAACCATGGGTACCAAATCCTTTGTGATTAATATTTTCCAGGGGAAACTTGAGAAAGCAAGCTGAATAGTGAGGAAATTCTGAGCAGCTATGGCATGCTTCAAGTCTTTCAGTGAGCAGAAAAAAGAATGAATTTACTTAGTAGTGTGTCAGAGTGAACAGACATTACAGATTGCCTTAGGTAGAAGAGCAGCTTTTATCTGTAGGCAGACTGAAGAGAAACAGAACCAAGGAATTTCTAAATTGGAGTAGTTCAGCTGGAGAGGAAGAGTGATGTGAGAACATCTAAAATAATAGTCTAGCAGTTGGTGTGGTTGCTTAATTGTAAGCAACAGTCAAAGTTAGTTCTCTATGTTAAAAATCAGAAACAGAGTCAACCTGCACCCTCACCACTAACGATATTTTCCAAATCTGTATAAAAATAAATGTTTAGTTCCATCAGGTTCCTTCTCATTAACATAGTATGAAGGTCTTGTTCACTTTTGAAATGTCTGAAATTACAGCAATTAATTATATCATGAGGCTGGAATGATCTTGCCTTCATTGCTAGCTTTGAAGGGTAATATTAAAAATGTGTGAGCTTCAGGAACATGGCATTTTTAATTCTCACTTCAGCCACCTACTGTGTCTCCTCAAGGCTTCATATAGTTCATTTAACAATGTTTCAGACTGCTTTTTCCACACTTAGTGGAATAATTGACATGCATGTTTCGAAAAGTGATCAGGGGATTGTGGGGGATGGGTAAGAACAAGTGTCACCTTTCTTGCTCAATAATTCCATTAGAAGAAAAACAAACTTGCACAGCATTAATGAAAACTTTATGCAATTTCACAGATTATGTGTTAGCATCTGATTTAAAAAAAAAAAAAAAAAAAAAAGCACTAGAGGGTTCCTATTTCACATTCTTTTTGGAAATGTGACAATATTGTCACAGGTTTATGTTTGCCAGTGGTGCTCTGCATAAAGGAGGGGGTGCTTGGTTGGGGTTCTTTTTTTTGCTTTCACAAGGTATCCTCATATTTTAATTTGCTGTCCATGTACCAAGTACTGTGTACTGGTTCTACTATTTACTTCAGTATTCTTAATTTAATTATTTTATTCATGCAAATACCAGGGGGATAAAAAAAGAAAAAAAGAAAGAGGGGAAAAAAAAAAAAAAGCAGCTTTGCAAAGCTCCAGGTGTCTTTGGCACAAGTTCTAGGAACAAGAGAAAACTAAATAGGAGTTTTAACTTCTGCCTCACTACAGTCATGCTCTTCCCAGTACATTATAATGAGTAAAATCGAATGCTCTGTCATGCTTGGGGCATGACAGTCAGTCCCCTTCTTTTATCAAGATTCTTCACAAGTGAATTTCCAAAGTCAAACCTGAAGATTCAGCTTATTCCAAGTGTTAAGTCTTTCACAAAGAACCTTCTACAGATAATTCCATCTCCTCAAATGAAAGAAATCCCAGTCTGATCTATTTCTCTGATTTCAGAAGTAGAGTTACAGACCAGGCAGAGAAGACAATGAAGTCAATAGGTCATAACCAAGGACAGCTCCTAAGGTCAGATTTGGTTATTTGATTTTTAAAATTCACATTTTATCAAAACAATATTGACATTTATTTGCATTATGGCATCATCTGCAGGCTATAGTCAAAGATACCTACACTGTTGTACTATGTGCTCTGTAAATGAATACAAAAACTTAGTCCATTCATCTCATAGTTTCCTGCATTATTTAAAAAAGGGAGAACAAACTTCTCTGAAGAGTTACTCATTTTTTATCTGACTTTCATCTGAAGATACTTATTTTATGTAAACTACATCTAAGTCCTAACACTAGTGACAAGAAACAGTGGGTTTTAAAGTTTAAACTTTACATCCAAAAAAGATGGGTATGCAAATATGCTGAGATTCAATTTTCATGAGCAAATGGCTTTGCTGGTCCTACTAAGTTATTATTTTTGAGATCTTTTCTTCTGCTAGGGGCTTCAAAAGGAGTTATCCTTCTATTTTTCAGCTGTAAAAATAATTTATCCTTATACCTTGTAATCTTTCATTAGTAAAAACTACCAATGAATAATAAGGTTTCCTACAAGGAGTGGTTTTGTTTTGTTTTTTTCATTTGATTTTTTTTTTGTTTGTTTTGGTTTGTTTTCATTTAGCAATAACTACCACCTTAAATTTGTGATATACAGTGGCACTGCATCATTTTGAAATCTTTGTAACGCA
Source organism: Aviceda cuculoides (assembly GCA_035590195.1). NCBI lineage: Eukaryota > Metazoa > Chordata > Aves > Accipitriformes > Accipitridae > Aviceda > Aviceda cuculoides. The sequence continues at coordinate 1,862,579 of JAVJGG010000008.1, forward strand.
GTGTATACTGCAGATACTTGTTTCTATTTATGACACAATATTTCAACACAGTTTAATAATAAAAATCAATACTCTGAATTGAATTAAACTGTTAAGAACTGATGTGCATACAGGAAAGTTGCTCTTAATCCATGTTTTCTCAACTCAGAAAAGCATTCCAGAAGCATCAGAACTATTTCTTCAAAGTATTTTGTCTGAAACAGCACAGAAGGGTAAAACCTACCCCCTTTTAAGACACATACACACAGACACAATCATTATTCTTATTTTAATCCAGTTCTATTACAGTGCTAATTCTGTTTTACTTTTATAGCTGTGACAGAGAATATCTAGAGAGTCTAGCTATGCTGATAGCATGGAAGCAACACCTTGTATGATACAGTAGTTTGATACACAAATATCTGTGTCCATACCAGCCATTTTGTGTCACCATTCACCATTTCTTTCTCTCGACTACTATATTAATACCCAGCTTCTCAAAATTTGTGTGTACCTGAGCTGACTCCTCTGGTAGGGAGAGAGTGACATAGAACACATAAAACAATCAGAAGACTAGAAAAACAAATGTCTTAATGGATTTAAGGCATAGTGCCGGTAATTATGTGAGAAAAAAAAAAATAGTGATCACAATGGGCAAGAACAATTTAAAAAATGTTCCATGTTTTGCAGATACAATGTATATTTTTGCTTTATATTTCTTTTTGAACCCTGTTTCAAGAGTATGTTGGTAAAGGACTGACATATGTGGGACTGATACTATTCACCATTATCAATCTTTAGCGCTCCTTGCAAAAAACTGAAGAATTTGTAACCTATTGAATCTACTTACCAACATTACCTGAACAGCACTGAACAGGAGCTGTGAAATGTCAATTATTCAGGGAAAGCAAGCTCTTCTCTTGATGTTCCACAAAATATGGAGACAGCTGTATCCTTGTTGACTGTCCCCCAAGATACTCACTAAACAACATGCATCAGCAAAACATGGTTCTGTTTTAACATGTCACTAAATCCCCAGCTGGCGAAAGCGGGAAGATAATATGACAACCCCTTCCTAAGTACTTCAGCACATTCAGATGTGAGCTCAGTGTCATTACAATTGTTTTTCTTTTGAAAATTAGACTGAAGTGATTACTGGATTGTTCACTTTTTTTTGTTAGAGGAGAGGGAAGAGGAGTTTCAGTTCAACAAATAACAAGCTTTTGGGGTCTTGTGTACACCCGCATGCTCTGCAACCCCTTCGCTCCACTCCTGGGAGTCTGAGCCCTCACTGTCAGCTCTGATGTGGTCAGACACATATCCATGATGCCCAGCTAGTCACCACGTCTGCATCCCATAGGAGTTATCCAGGATCTCCTTTGGATGTCTTCGGCCTTGTGTCGTGGTTTAACCCAGCCGGCAACCGAGCCCCACGCAGCCGCTCGCTCACTCCCCCTGGCTAGGATGGGGGAGACAATCAGAAGAGTAAAAGTGAGAAAACTCCTGGGCTGAGATAAAGAAGGTTTAACAGGTAAAGCAAAAGCCGCACATGCCAGCAAAGCAAACCCAGGAATCCATTCCCCACTGCCCACGGGCAGGCAGGAGTTCAGCCATCCCAGGACAGCCGGGCTCCATCACACAAACCCAAAACACAGCCCCATAGCAGCCATCATGAAGAAAATTATCCAGCCAAAACCAGCACACCTTGAGACACTATTTCCCTCAGTGTTTTTTAATTCTCCATTCAAAAATTCCCCAAATAATGAGAAGTGGCCATGTCACTGCCTACTGGAACAGTGTTTATTGTACTTTACTGTACTTTTTGTGGTCTGTAACTGTCCTCCATCTTTTTCTTTCCTCTCTTCAGTTACACAGTTTGCTCTTTGATGTATTTCACATGCATCATTCACATCTTTGCAACAGGTTAAGTGATACTGAGGCACTGATATAAGTAAAACACCCTAAAAATTTATTGTGCGAAGATAGGACTGTATATATTCATACTGTTAAACATTCATGCTGTTAAAATAAAACTAAACTCATTAACTTCAGACCCAGACAAAAATGAAGAAAAGTCCCTAGATTAAAAGTTGTTTCAAAAACTGGATATAAAGCACATCAGCCAAAGGGAGAAGTTATTTTTAACAAAATGCTAATTCTGATAAAGCAAAATAACGTAAAATATGTTTTCTCCTGCAATATCAATTTCTGCACTTATTTTTCGGAGAAAAGAAAGCTGCATATTGGATTGTTTAGAGGTAGAGGGAGGAAATGGGTTGAGGGTGTCACATAGATTTTTTAACTGTGCGTATGCCTAATGGACTTTATGACTAACATAAGAGAAGGATAAGAGGGGCCTTTGAGAGCCAGAGGCTGTAAATATCTATTGAATCCTACAAGTACCGACGACATGGGTGCAGTCTGTAAACATCCATTTTTTTTAGGTACATATTTTTCTGTTGCATAGGCAGGACAAGCCCAGCAGCAATAGTCTTCAGGATGTAGCTAGTGGCTGGTTCATTTTCAGCAGCTGTTTGGAACAGAATAGTTCTGAGTGAGCCATTTCAGCAACTAGAAATTGCAGCCATCTACTGGTAACTGCCAAAATGTCAGTCAGTCAGAGACTTTAGGGCTTGGCATCTGTTTATATTATCTCCCCAGACACATCCAGGCTTGTACAAGTAGCTGCTGAACACCACTTGAAAAAAGTAATATCTACAGCGTGACATCTGGCCCCTTTAAATCTGTTATTTCACTACTGTATTTTTTTACTTTGTTTTTGCATATGCACACCAATACCATTTAAACATTTAAGACATTTAACATGTTTATAAAAATAAAAAATAATTTAATAAGGTACCCTTTCATGTTTGCCTTGCATTTTTTTCTTGTTTTCTTTTTTTCAGTAGTAGGCACAAGTAGGAATATTAACTGATAAATCTTGCCCCGCGGTCGTAGAAAAACAAACATACTTGCTGCTTGAAAGAACAGCTTAGTGGTGGTGGTCTGATTTCTTGAAACTGTACAGAACTAAGTTACTTTTATGCCCAAATTACTGACTTCTGCTATGCTATTCAAATTTTTATTTATTTGCTTTCTATCAGACTTGGGAGATTCTCAAAGTCTGAAGGTAGGAGAATCCCTATTGTTATGATCTCCAGTACAATTTCTCTCTGGTTGCTGGGTTACATTGCTTATTAACCATGCTAGGAATGCAGAAAGATTCTCTCTGTTGCTTTGGGAATACCATGTTTTTGTGTTTTAACAAGGGGTAGACTGCTTTGGAGACGCTCCTAGACAAGGGAAATCTCAAGGGGAGCATGAGAGACAGAGAAAATATTTGGACCAGGTACAGGATATGAAGGAGTTTTCCTTCCTTAAATCTTTTAATTGAATGACTGTTTTATCTCAACATTAGTCATGGCTGTCTGGGTTATTTCATTTCTTTGCAGGCAAGATCCATACCTTCTCCTCCTTTTCACCAGTCCCTGGATGGCAATTTTATCTGAAGTTATATATATGCCCCCGAACTTCTGTTGCCTTGAATGGTATCCTAGCACTCAACATTGATTTTTTTTCTTGTCCCTATATCCTTTGATAAGAGGTAACAAGTACCTGTTTTAGCAGGTAAGGAAAGGTGATGAAAGAAAAAAGTTTTCAATGGGAGTTGTATTGGCTCAGTGCTAAATACGTATGTGTTACTGTGCATTGCCAGTAAATTTTGATTTAAGTCACAGGGTACACTAACGGCTTAGTACATTCGCCTTTGGTGGAAAGTTCTGTGTAGTTTAACTAACAAGCTAATTCTGTCAAATGAATGATGCTAAGTAAGGTTCAAGACATGGATATATGCCAATATGAAGTTTTCTTTTCAAGTGGGTGTACAGTGAGTTTTTGTGTCTGATAAATCAGTGCAGTTCAACGGCCGTAACAGTTGCATCACATCAAGTATGAGAAGGTCACTGTGCCGTAAGGTGCCTGCAGTGGCAAAGATGTGCTGTTAATTCTGCCTGTGTTAAGAACAGGATGATTCCACTCCCCTAGACACAATATCACTCACCTATGTTGGCAATCAAATTTCCACGCAGAAAAATATAGTTTCGTTCTGTATGAACAACATTTCCATTGCCTTCACTTACACAGGATCCATGTCTGCATGTAAATGAAGAAAGAAAATATACTTTCCCAGCTTAAAAATAACTCAAAGTTATCTTGTAAATTGTAATATTTCTCTAAAAATGAGGGAAATTGGCCAGATTTATTCTTTTAAAGGTAAGAGTTCAAGATGAAATAAAACTAATATGTAAACTAGCTGGCTCATATTTTTCCCCCTCTCTTGAATGCTTGTTGCACTTAAACACTGCAATTCTATGTGTATAGTTACACATCTTGTTCGTAATATAACTATTGAGCTCTTATTGTTGTCCTACTCAGCACTATCCCGCTGCTGACACTTGTCTGTTGAAATAGCATCCAGTTAATTGTTTACAATGACTCGGTACATCGTAACCACCCCTGTCTTGTCCAAAATAATAATTTGAAATGTCATATACCACGGCAATCTACTGAGTGCAGCAGAATTATGGGATCTCATAGGACTGCCTAATGGAAGGGAAATCAAATATAATGAAATATTCAAAGTATATGCTGCTTTATTTATACAGGTGTACCAATCAAGTAGACCAGTAGTTCCAAAACAGTATATGATCAATACTTCTAGTCCAGAAACTTCATCAATTTCCAGTTCAGTTTCTGAGAAAACGAATAGGTTTCCAGCACAAACTGAATTTAAGAATCTGCCTGTGCCACACAGTGAAGTGCAGTGCAGGGATGAAGGAAGTTGTCTAGAAACTGATAGTCCTTTCTGCTTAGTCTTTCCCTGGACTTTCTGGAGATGGACATGGGGACTGTTTTTCAAAACTTCTGTGGACATGCTTCCTCAAGTGTTGATGGCATTTCTGAATGATTACTTGAGAAAAATATTATAGCAGCCAAGCCATTCCAGCTTAATTTCAAATTTATTGTAAACAAGTGAAAAAATAAAAATCTTGTCAACAGATAGGCTGATACAAAGCAAAGCTGACCAGGCTTATGATTCCTTAGTTGGATTTCACTCATTGCCTGCCACATAACTGTAGAATTTGTAGATGTTTTTAGATGACTGCATGTTTTCTTTCTTTCATTCCCTCCCAATACATCAGTTCTCCTGGTTATAAACCACATTAATTAATTTTCCATGAACAGACATTATTTGTGCATAAAGTGTTTTCTTTTTATAGCAATCATATCAACATGCATGCTTTCTCTTGCAACTTTGCAATTCAGTTTCCCAACAGAAGTACCAGGCTCTCAAACTGTGATGGCCTTTGCCACTGTTTAGCCAAAGTCAATAACAAAATGGAAGAGGAGATTACGAGGACCTCACGTCCTGCACTGGGCCCTGAGTTAGCCTCATTTTACACTGCTTTCTTCGGTGAAGATAGAGTAGTCCATTTAGAGATGGCTTAGGGCTATGACACCAAGGCATTGCACTGCACAGCGTAGATTGGATACGACTAAGTTTGTCTGCATGGCTCTTCTTCTGGACTGCATCATCTCTCTCACAGAACAATGAATTAATATAATTTGTGAAATTGCGTATATCTGTGTTTCAGGTGTTTTGGTGTCTGGATTTCCACACAGTTACTTAATCATAAACTGTGATAGTGGCTAAAAAACTACTTAAAGCCAAATAAAAGATCCAAAAGTGGTACAGGTGAAAGCAGGAAAGATGAAGCACACCACAAATCTATTAGAATGAAAAAAGTTTAACAGAAAATAAAAGAAAACAGCCTCTGCGTATGAACCATGATCCAAAACCTGTGCAGTGAATGGAAGGACTTGCCATGACTGGTCCTGAATCAAACCTACACATGGTTCTACTGGTGACAACTGCAAGTGTCGTTGGAGTCAGTGGAAGCATAGACAGCTAACATTAGGGAACATTTCACTGTGAAATTCTCAGTAAACCAAAGAAACTTTCTAATTAGAACCTTAAAATGCTGACTGTCCACCTTATTCTGATCAAAGCTTAGCAGAGGCGATCAGCATAAATGTTTACTCTTTGCATAGGCACTTCTCTTCAACTAGAGTATTTTTAATTTATGAACATACAGAAAAAAAATTATGGACCTATACAAACATTATTCTCAGCTGAGAGAACTCGCAGGAAGGGCTTTGATTTGCTTTTCATGTCTGGATTTCTCTCCTCATATTTACATTTAACTTTTCTCAGACATCATTCTCCTTCTTTAGGCTGCTCTCTGCTTCTTTTTGTGGTCTCTATCTACTCCGTTATTCTAGCACTGTACCTAATCCAGGATCTATCTGTGCAATGCTGAGTAACTGATCTCCCTTTAACTAACTTGTCAGTCCTCTGGTGGTATTTACTGTACTTTTTGGATTGAGAAATCAGCTAGGAAGTCTCTGTTTAAATGAATGTTTGTGTACAGGTACTGTAAGCCTGGTAACTCTTACACAATTAAGAAAATATGTGCCCATTTCTTATGCAGCATCTTTACACAGCTATTGCAATAAAAAGGACAAGGGGAAAAATGCTCTATTTTATTTTATTTTATTTTATTTTGTTTCGGTTTATTTTATTTTACCTTCTGTGATACAATTTAAATTTTCCTTCACACAAAGGAAGTATATTTGGCAGGGCCCTTGAAAAGTCTTCAACAAACAGACATAACTTAATATGAACCCCAAAATAGTACAGTTTTTTAACTAAAACTTTTCAAATACTACAGAAATTTTCCAGGGAGATCTTGATGAATCCATAGGTGTTAGCAGCAAGGAAGCCTGAGATGCTTAGTGTGTTTAAATTCCTTGAATGTGTTTTTGAATGGGTTTAGGTTTGCTTTATTTTGTTTTCATTTTTGTGAGGTAAAATAGCACTGAGCACTATTCTTTTTGCTTTTGATTAACTCTCTTACTGAAATGGTTTGTAAGAAGTAATAGTATGGAGCTCTCGGCTGCTGCGCAGAGGAGCATAGCAGAAGAAAGAGAAGTTTCAACTAAGTTTCTAGTGTGCTCATTTTCTTCAGTTTTCTCAGAAAGCTAAAAAGCAGAACCACCTTTCTTTGAAATTTAATGATTAAACCCGTTGAAACCAATGAAACGAGATAAATGAAAACTGAAGTTTCAGTCTCTAGCTAAAAGCTGTCTCTGTAACGGTTTGCTGAAACAGCCTTCCTATGTCCACACACCCACAGGCAAAAAGTCGAAGGCCACCCACACCTCGCACCTGTGGCAGCAAGAAGACTCCTACGTGTAACACATGTGGTGACGCAAAGTAGAAAGCTGAATCTATTTTTAAAGATTTTTCCAGGCTTACAGTCTGCATCTGTAAAAGCCGTCCGCATCTGCTGTAAATGTCTTTTCATTAGTCAGCCGCCTGCTAGATAAGAAGTGTCGCACTAGCAACACAGCATCCGAGAATGTGCATGCAAAGTTTGGGAGCAGAAACTGGCGCTGGAGGAGATGGAGTTTGCCACGCAGATAAGTTGTTATTGTGACACACACACAAATGGAAGTCATTCTTTACGCAAGTGTTCCTTGATGAACATTTATTGCTATTCATTATCTTCTCTTGCCTGTACACAGAACGCAGACTTTCAGGCCGATGTCACTGGATTTATGAGGACTCTTCGGTGCCATGGATCACAGTGTTCTGCCAGATCACCAGCCGGCCCTGGCAGAGATAAAAGGCCGATGGCTAAAGCAATTACTCTCACAGAGAACAGACCGAACCCAAAACTGACTAGCAGGCGTTTTCGTGCAGCCACTTTCCTAAGAGGGAGGAGTGTCATCTATAACCTTTTGTGTACCAGCTGCCAAACACCCATTGCTGATGAGCTGTGAGATGTCCGATAGGGCGTCAGAGTTTGCTATTACAAAATGGAGACCAGGGCAAAATAATTTTGGCTCAGTAGCATTAACTTTGAAAAACAGCTTATGTTTTGGAATGAATTACTTCCCAGCAGCCAGCCAGTAAGAGTAGTTCAGAGATGACAGGAACTTGTAAATCCAAACTGCTGAAAATACTTCAGTTTTACGAGTTTGTATACGTTTGAAAGAGAGGGAGGTTGCTACATCACACTTTGCTATGCCACCTATACAGGCTGGAAGAGAGTGGATTGATTCCATATGTCACTGAAATCTCTGAATCTTGAAATGCCACATTCACGCTGTGGGTAGTAAAAGTAATGGAGAGAAACATTCGACCTAGCTGGAGCCAGGTCTGTCTTCAGATAAGAATGCAAATACAGCCTGTGCAGGTTCCTTTTGAGCCACACTGGGAAGATACTTCAGGATAAAAAAATCTGACCCTAATAATACAAGTGATAAGGTCTGCAGAAAATCTAGCTGTTGAAATTGGCACTGTGTATCTATTTAGGTCTGAAACCAAAATGGAAAGCACTGTCAGCTTTGAAGATTAAATTTAATCTGGTGTCAACTACAGAACTGTGACATCAGTGTGCATGTTAAAACTGTCATGAATGAAAGATCATAAGTGAAAACCTCTGTGTTCAGAGAGCAGCGCTGTCTTCATTCAGTCAAACTATTCATGAAGTCAGTGTGACATCTCACTGTCCTATTGCTACAGTTAGGATATCTTTATTTTGATGTTCTATTCCAGTAAAGTCTTGTGTTCACATAACACTACACTTTGCCTGGAGCTTCAGTACTGTTGGGTCAATCTATTTATGACTTCTCTGTCTGTGTTCTGATCTGTTGAAAACAGTGTCTTGGAATTTTCATGAAATTTTCAATGGATTTATGATACCCATAATTTTAGCTAGTATATCTTTCATACAATGAGCACTGTTGCTTCTCTGATCCATACAGTGGTTTGAAAGTTCTTACCTTTGCACATGCCTTTTTGACACTGTTCACAAAAAAGAAATATTAGAATACAGATTAAAAAATCACTTTCTATCACTTTCTACATGCAGTCACTCTCCATGGCTTATAATAGCTCTTGATAATTTCTATCTTAGAAAAAAACCCCAAACTTAAATGAAAATAGGAGGAATTTCAGAAGCATTTTACAGGCTGGCAAAATCTCTGTCTTGCTTTAAGAATCTCTTTTCTTACCGATCTACCGAACTGAAAAGTTCATAAAAAATTGCCATGCAGTTATTCTACAAGGCCATAAAGACTAGAGAATGTTTTTGCTGTTATTTAAACAAGAAAGGTATGAAAGAGTTTTGCTGCTGTTGCAGTTCAATAGCAAACCTCTAAAAATGTCAGCAGCATCTTCATCCCCAGCAGAAAGGCTGATACTCCATGATCCAAGCGTGATGGGGCCGTCCAGATCGTAGGAGCAGAAGGCCAGAAGGTAAAAGATGGGCCATTCAGTAAATCAGACAGTGTCAGGAAACTTTCCAGGTACTGGTCCTTCTTGTCTCTAGTGTTATATAGTTAGAACAATCCCAGGACAATTTTGGTCCTTCACAACTAGCATGACCCCAAGGAATACCAGGGCTTAGCTCAAGAGTCATTGCAGGCCAGGTCCCACTTTTAAGATCCAGTTCACATCCAGGGACTCTGTTTTGGATGGAAATTGAGCAACCCAGCAGGGTATGGAAAGGTCCCTGCCTGCTGGCCTCGAGGGCAGAGATCAGTCCTGGAATTTTTAACAGTACAGACACAGTCACAGTCTCTCCTCCTGTCTAGTTTCAGGAGGAGTTAACAAAATAGGGATTCCTAAAATGGTGATTCAAAGAGGAGAAGGAAAATCTTCAGGGCAGAAAAAAGTGGAAAATACACTTGGATCTTTCCTAGTCCCAGGCAGAACTGTAATCTGAGTCATCATAACAATCTAATTTGACAAACGTCCTTTTCCTAGAGAGAAGAAACCAAGTGGTGTTGATGAAACTGAGTGGAAGCTTTTTAGAAATTCAGAGTGCAGTTCTTCAGTGAAGTATGTGCCTATAGTGGATTGCTTGCAAATTGCATGAATCTATAGAAATAGAGATCTGTGAACTTATCTAGGAAGATTCAGAGAAAATCTGTTTAACTTATCAGGACTGTAAAGTTGTTTTTCTTTTCAGGACAGATGACAAAAAAGGGTACAGGAAGGGTTTAAAAGAAAGACATCTAAAGACAGAAGATCCCTAAATGCGGTGAGGTGATGCCAAGATCCAAAGGGTAATACTAGTAAAAACTAGTAAGAAAGGACTGAAAAATAGAGAAGTGTTTTCATCTGTAGTGAAATGCCTTCAGCAGTTCCTTATAAAAGTAGTTAGGCCTGGCAGCTTCAGTTACACAGAAGTTTGTTTCTCTGTACTGAATAAGCAGCAATGGTAAATAAGATAAAGTGTCTAAATTAACAAAACATAGAGTGGGTCTGCTGAAGTTGATTGATGCACGTCTTACGTATGTTACCAGCAAATCTAATTAATATATGATTCCATCTGTAGCATTATTTAGTTGAATCAATGAATGACACTAGAGTGGCCAACATCATCTTATGCTACTCCAAAACATCATTGTACTACATCTCTTTTGATCTTATATATCCATAATAGATCTATGGCCATAATCCAGTTTAAACAATCTATATAAGGGTCTGCAGATGTGTGATGATCCCTAGCAGTTGGAGGCTGAATAGACAGTCTATTTAATATGAATGGTTGGCTTTACAGGGAACAAATGTAGTAGTAAAAACAAGATAAATATAGTTTGTTCTCTTTCAACATATTAGCACATCCTATTACAGAAATTATCATCTGTGCTTCATCTATACTAATGTAACTCTAAAATTTATTCAGCTCCACTAAATAAGATTATAGAAAGCTGAAACAAACTTGTCCTATAATGTCACTAATTAAAAAGAGCAGAATGAGAACCATCTCATGAATTTGAATCTTTTTTTGATGGATTGAAAGCTATAGTAAAAGGGTTGTTAAGAGCCAGAACACACTTGCTCTCATGGTAGTTCAGGAAAATGAATCACATGTCTTAAGAAACTGGGGGTTGTGGTAGCTACAACATTCAATTACTGACTTGCTGTTTCCAGATCAATGGCCTTGAGGGAAAGTAAGGTTAATTAAGCCTTAATTCACTCAAGATAAATTGACATTTTTCTCTCACAGCAGTAATTGTCTAAACAGAAAGCTTACTAGTAGTGGTAGGAGTTAATAAAAAAACAAACAAAAAACTTTATTCCTTGCATTACTATTTAATAAAAGCTTCCCTATGTCTTACAAGTTTAAAATCCTGTAGGTGTAGCAACAGTCATAATACTTGCCTACAATAGTCATCTACAAAATATTCAGAAACATTTAATGATTCATTCTAAAATAATTCTAAATTGCCTTAGAAATTAATCTAAAACTTAGATGTAATTTCCATAGTTTGAGATCACAAGAGAAAAAGAGTCTATCTTCAGCTTTAGCCCTACAACTTAACTGTTTGTTAATGAATACAATTTTTGTGGGATACAAAGACAAAGTTGGATCATCACAGGTAGAAGAAGAAGTCATCTTTGAGACCAAACAGTAGTGAAAGAAATTTCAGTGCACTTTGATTTTTGCTTTTAGTCAGAAGATTAGCTCCTTCACTTTTTAAAAATTGAAATCACTCTGAGAAGTTGTTGGGTATTCCAGCAAACAGAGCAGTATAGTAATCAATCTTTGTAAAAAACAAACAAACAAACAAACAAACAAACCCCCCAAACCCCAAAACCATTAATTGCTTTACATTAATACATTCAAACAGTTACGATAGCAATATTCCTTTGCTTTGGAAAAAATATCTTTTCTGCAGTATATTTAAAGTGTCGTGGATATAATTTAAATTAATACATCTGGTTCTCTACTCTCCCTACCTTGTCACTGGCATCTGAAAAGTGTGAGTGAAAAATTCTAGGAGTCTGATTTAGCTGCAGTTCCACTTTTCATCATACAAATTTCAGGGCAAAGACAAATCAGCTCCATTTTGCTTTACTGTCTGAGAAGAGAAAAGGATGTCTCAATTTCTCTGACAATTTGTACCTTGCACCATTATCTTAGTCCAAATTTTATTATTGAACCTTTTCTGACCAATGATGTCAAAAATACTACACAGAGTATTAAAATTTCACACAGGATATATGAATCTTTAAGGACTGAATTCCATTTAGTGGTCTTAATTGCAGCATCTGTTCCCTTGCTGTAATGACATCAAAATTCATTACAACATAGCATCATTACAATGCAAAAGAACATAATAACACCATTGCCATATAAAAAGCCTTATAGCAAGCTAGATTTCCAACAAAGATGTGAAAGGAAAAAGGATTGTTTTTTGAAGAATACAAATTTGATAGCAGTAATCTTTTTTTTTTCCCTTTTAATGAGCCTGTAGCTATAATAGTATTTTTGTGTGTAGAAATAAAATGTTTTGGTTTTTTGTTTGTTTGGTTTGTTTTGTTTCAATTCTAAAACTATTCTTGCCAAAGTGTTCTTTAGTAAGTGGAAATATCTGGTGATCTTTAATTTACTTGATTTGAATTCAGGATATTCTTCACTAATTTGGTATTCTGACTTTCTAAAACCATGCAATGTTATTTTTTTGTAACAGTCTCTTCCATGAATCGCACATGCATTGGACATCAACCTTAATTTGCCTCTGCAAAAATTATTGGCTTCTGAATCAAGCCTTGCCTATAATTGAGGACCAAGCAAAATCCCACCTTGAATTTGCTAGAATCGTGACTTCCAGTTCTCGGTGGCAGTGCGGACAGCAGTGGGAAGCAAGAGATATGCTGCAGGCAACTTCGTTCTTTACTCGCCGGCCAGCCTGGACCACAGCAGCGGTGACAGCTGCCTGGGGCTGAAGGCAATATCAGAGGATCTTGCAACAGTATGTTGCCCGTGAGCCATGTGTTAGAGACCACAGCTTTAAAATCAACAGTTAAAGGAAACCTTATTTATGTTTGTTGTTTTTCTATCTCTCCAGGATGAATCTGTGTTTAGTAAAACTTGAGAAATATATGTGAAAATGGTTGAAATTTTAGCCATTATGCATCTACTCAGATCCTTCTTTCTCACAGTCAGAAGACGTTCACTGAAATGGTTTTGAGACCAAACCTTTAGTCTTAGAGACACAGCTACTTCCTCAGTCATTGTGCTTTCCCTTTATTGCAGTGAATAGAAAACTGAACCATGAAAATGTTTGCCAACCTCTATCACGAACAGACTCAGCTTGACAGAACTTCCGCCACATTCAAAACCATCACTACGTGTCTGTATATGTACCTAAAAGGAGGGTTGGAGAGAAGTGGTTGCTAAAATAGAAAGGTAGAAGTGTAGTACAAGAGAATTTGTATTTAAAATTGAGAACACCGGAGAAACTAAAAAAGAGGGGTTTCAGTAGGTTTAAATGTTTCAAAAGAGACTGATGGTTTAAACTTACCCAGAATCCGTATTTTCCATAAGTTGTTTCATTAGTATTATATTTAACTAGATGCATGCTAAAGCTTCTTCGGATCACTTAAATATTACCGTTACTAGGCAATACTTGTCTTTATATTTATCCTCTGCTTTTTCCCTTGATCCAGTTATGCTCTGGAACGGACCTGCATATGAAAATCATGATCCTCCTAAATTCCAGTAGTACAGGGTTTCATCCTCATTCCTGAAAATAAAGAGGAGAAAATTTACTGCTAGGTTATTTTCTACCGAGTTCCTCATATTCGTCCTGAGACTAGCAAGCGTTTCCTTTATTTAACTTTTGCTGAACTGGAGGATACTGGACTGTTAGGATGGAAGAGCGCCAGGGTTGACAGAGTGTCCCTGGCAGGTGGTAATAGGCTGTTGTCATATGGAGGAAATCTGACTACTATTCAGCCCCAGTCCAAATTGGTGATCTAAAATTAGGCATGAAAGTCATGGAAAATCCTAACATTGTAGATGAGATGCATATCCTTCATGACAGATAAATGTGATTCTTTAAAGCTTAAAGAATAAAAAATACATTTAATTGTCCGTTGTACCTTCAGTCTCAATTCAGGAGCAAAACTGTGAGTCCTGATCCTGGTACTTGAATTGCTTTAAGCCAGTTTAAATGTGGGTGTCAACAACAACAACAAACAGAAGAAGAAAAAACCCAAAATAACCACCCACCTCAAAACCCCCCCCAACAACCACAAAACAAAACAAAACAAAAAAACAACAAAAAACCAAACCAACAAAGAATTAAAATGGAGGAGCCTTGGCCTCTCTTCTCGTTGTTTCCTGGTCAAGATCTCACATACCCTTCCTTATAATTAGAGGCTTTAAAAGTGCTAGTGTTAGTGAAAAACTAAAAATACAAGGCCAAAACCTGGGTGGCAGCATTCCTTTGGGGGCCAGCATTGCCCCTCAATCCCTGAAAGACCGCAGGCATGGCAACATCTCTGAGGCTGACCACAGATTTCCAGCCTGAATTTGGGCAACTAACGCGACTGGGTTAGACTCGCTGGCCCGGAGGCAGAAGGAGAAGGTCTGTGAATTACTCTGGGACATAGGCCTTTGTGCCTCAGGCTATGTGCCCACGACAATTTAAACTTTTATTTAAAGATTTTGCAGTCCTGCTCTAACTTCCTTTCCCAGCCTCCCTTTTGCCTTGACCATGAGTTCAAGACCGCAGTGACTGAACTGGATGAAACAGTCTGTCTCTAAACTGAGGCTACAAAAATGTGATTTGTTTCCTTTCTGTGTATCTCTGAACCAGTTCGTTTGGTGTCTAACATGCATCCGGCTGAGGCACAGGGGAATGGTGTTGCCAGGTAGAGCTGGAGGAGGATTGTGACTGCAGAAGGCACAACTTAGACTGGTTTATACAGGAATTTGTTTTTAAGGCTCTTGTATATAAAATGGGATGATGTCTGCTTATCGAGATTGCTGTAAGAATCAGTTTAACATAAATCCTAGTGATGCACTTTGAGACCTCAAGATGGAAAGCAACATATCTGGAAAGCTTTCTTTCCACTTTATTTTATTGAAGTTGTTACTTTCTCTTTATTGCAAAACCCTGAGATTCTCAAACCTTTGTTCACATTTATAGCAATCCATTTTAGGAAAAATAACAGACAACAAATCACTACAAAACAAAGCAGAACAAATCACATTCTGAAGGAGACGGCACTGAAATGGTCTCATTTTGAACTTTATCCCTTGATTTTAGCAGCTCTGTTAGCTCCAGCATGCAGAGCAGTTTGAATTTCCCTGTGGCTCAGCGGTGCCTTTTAGCAGGTTTTTTTTAGGTTCTGTCTTCATTGAAAGCCTAATGGGCGAACAGCAGTTAGCATGGGACCTAAATATCACAAGCCCACAGGGGCAAATGACTCAGTACCACTATAATAAAAAGGTACTTAGGGAAAGAATGACAGGCTCTTGGTAAAGAATGTCAATACTACTTATTACAGCCACACTATCTCACTGAACTTTTTCTTTATTTGTTTTGTTTGCATTTTGGGATGTAGAAAAAGGTTAAGGGAGAGACCTCAAGCTTTGGTCATTTAACTTGTTACGTTAAATAAATAAGCAAACGTTATGAGTCTAAGATATTCCTGAGAGTCCACATTGCCTGTTCTAGCCTGTGCCTGCATTTTTCAGTGTCTAGTGGTTTTAATGTTTCCATTATTTTATGTGTGGCTTCAGGCATTTTTAAGCAGTTTGATTTTTGAGTCAATGGAAACCCCTTCAAGGTGTCTTTAGATGAGCAATGAAAACCCAAGGAATTATTAATTCTTAGTCACATGAAAAAAATGAAAGTTCTTTATGTTACTACCTGTCCCAGGATGGTTTCTTTCAGGAATGCTGACAACACAGTTCTGCTCATAGTCAAGTCAACTGCTCTTAGAGTGAAGAGTTAAACTGACTAGCTCATAAAGCTGGAATGATGTGGAGAAAAGAAAGGTTTAATTCCTCAGTACCTGATGGGTGTCTTGTACCATTGCTGGTTTGAAGTCAACCCATGGTTCCACATGCAAAGACATTCATGAAAACTTAAATTGCTTAAAAGTCTTACCATTTACACTTGTAAATGCATAATCTGCATGAATCCTTCTCAAGGAATTGATCTTTCCCTGAATGGTGTTGATTTACTTTCAATGATTTAGATATTCCTTTGTGCCAGAGTGTTTGGTCCTTGACATTTAAAGATGTTTTGTCTTCCCGTATTCAAGCTGATGAACGTGAGGCACACCATGTTACTTAACTTTCACATTTTTTATTTTTAAATGGCAAGTCCTGAGGAGAGAAGTTTACCTACAAAGTTTGTGTTCTTCAAGGAATTAATTTTTTGCTTATTCACAATGTTCATATATTCATGTAGAAGATCAAGACTAAAACTTATATAGTGCAAAATTTATGCAGCACAGATGAATATTCCAATCGATATGAATAATTACCAGTTCATATTCATTATATAATATCTAGATACTATTCCTTGAGCACCCACAGAGATGGTTTAGAAGAAGCATAACTTGTTCCATCTGGAAATGAAATGGTAATAGGATTTAACAAATTGTTCAACACTACTTTCTACTCAGAGAAATACTGAAAATGAAGTTTGGTCATTACTCTCTATCAAAGTACACGAAACAAATTACCAAAACGGAATGAGATTTTAAGATGGAGAAATTTTATCAAAGAAATTCTATGTGGAAGGAAGTACCTAAAAAGGAAGACAGCAAAAGTTTTTTTCCAACCTTATAACAATTAATTGAGATGAACTGAGAGGCAATGTAAGAAAAAATTTGCTTTGTAACATTTACATGTACCTGCTTATATCCTGACTAGTAAGAAATTACTGGGACACTATTCCTTATAGAAGATTCTATTTGTCATGGCAATATTGGAAATGAATATTACAAACATGACTGTAAAAGTAATGCTACTGCTTTCATGTAATGGCCAAATCAGTTAGGTATTTCATGTGATGACTGAGCAGAACAGTTAAATACTACAGTGCCTAAGCTTCCAAATATTTTACATGATGACTGAAAATTTGAATTAGTTTATGAAGACAATGATGAAAATAATTTCATAAAACTAATAAGAGTTTTCAAAGAATAATGCTTTTGTGATATGATCTGTCATATACGTCAAATGCTTGTGAGCTCACAATAGAGAAATAATAACAAAATTGCAAGATAAATGAAGAATGCTATAAAAAAATAAATTTAAATATTCATGGGAAAAAATAGTGCTATTGAATACATTGAAATCTTTGCTGGTTTTTTGCCCTGTTTTGAAGTACCTGTGCACGAACTTAATTGAACTATTTGATTTCAATTTACAATATTAGAGCTTAGAGCTCACATATATTTGAAAAACACGTGGAGATGGGGACTGCGTAGGTATCAAGGCAACAGCTACCGTGATTTCTTGTCTATCACGGAATAAGCAATAACATCAGGAATCTTGTCGGACTGTGTTAGAACAGAACACCACTCCCAACACACACACACTTCGGGGCTTTTTTATATCTGTAAATACACTTGACAATCATGAAGGAAAAAGAGACATGCCATATAAGTGACTTTATTATGCAATCTAAATATTGTTTCTGTCTTTTCTTAATGATGGTCATTTTACAGTAGGCTGGGGGGGGGGCGGGGAAATATGGTGATGAGGTGGGTGGGGCCCAGGCGCTGGCCCCGCCCGCCAGGCCCCGCCCCACCTGCTGGTACTGGGAGTATTTGATGGGATCTTTCTCGAACACCTCGTAGGTCTGCGACTCCAGGTTGTCCATCAAGGGCTGGCCAGGGGGCGGGGCCGGTGAGGGGGACACACCCACAGCCGGCCCAGGCCACGCCCCTTCCCACGGGTTCCCAAAGACGCCACCACCACCCCCCCCCCGCCCCATTCATGGCCACCCGCCTTGGCTCCGCCCCATCTTAGCCACACCCCTCCCGCAAAGCCCCGCCCCACCATCCCACCGCATCTCCATCCCAAGCCTAGAGCTCCACCCCGTCCCCGTGAAGCCACACCCCCGCTGAAGCCACGCCCCTTCCCTCCCTCAAACCCTCCCTGCTGCCCACCCCACAGACCACCCCACGTAGCCCACCCCCAGAAGCCCCGCCTCCCAGTAAACCCCGGCCCCCAAAACCCCACCCCCCCAAAGCCCCGCCTCCCAGTAAACCCCAAAGCCCCACCTCCCATTAACCCCCCGCTGAAGCCCC
>JAVJGG010000008.1:1880859-1892269 GCA_035590195.1 Aviceda cuculoides
TTGTTTCTGTCTTTTCTTAATGATGGTCATTTTACAGTAGGCTGGGGGGGGGCGGGGAAATAGCATTCCAATATTCCAATGTTTAGTAATTAGTGTGATTCACTTATCTTGAAGCTTTATCTTATGAAAAGCCACAGTGAAAGTAGAGAAATATGTTAAAGTAACCGTTGTGGTTTAACCCCAGAGGGCAATTAAGCACCACCCCAGCTACAGTGGGATGGGGGAAGAAAATGGGGGGGGGCGGACGGATGGACATAAAACTCATGGATTTTACAGAAAAGGAAGGGAAAATAATACCGCTGGCAGGGCAGTATGAAAAGCTGAAAAGTCCTTGACTTAGCACACTAACACTGCTCAGCAACAACTGAAACATCAGGGTGTTATCCACACTTTTCTCATCCTAAACCCAAAACACAGCACTGTACCAGCTACTAAGAAGAAAATTAACTTCATTCCAGCCAAAACCAGGACAGTAACCCAGATATTCTGCTAAAGCAATTTCAGACTCAGAAGGCTGTTAGTGTAATTGGGATTGTTACATCTCTACTTGATTGTGACTCTTAGCTTGCAGATACTCCTTTAGCAATGAGAGAGCAGAGATTAAGTTGGCAGAGAAAGAGGAAGAAAAACAATCAATGAATTAAAAAAAATCTTGTGGTTTTTAATACATGTGCTAAAAACATAGTGCCACTGAAACTTCAGAAGTGAAAATGCTGTATCTAATTACTTTGAGTGGGTGAGCTGAAGAATAGGAAAAAAAATATAGAATGCACTTTACATTCAGGTAGAATTGCTGATGTTTATGTGCTTAATGGCACCTTGAGTTTCCTCTGTCAATTTTTGTTACTGAAAATTTAACCAATTGTGTCTGTATAAAACTGAAGTAGAGCTTGGTCTTTTAAGGTTGCTTACGCACATTTTTGATGCTTAAGTGTTGGACTACAGAGAATTACCATGGTAATAACTGAGATTTGGAAATCAGGTAATGAGTGCTTGGCACCAAATAGAATAAACTTTGTAGAATGATGAGTGAAAAGAGGTGAAGGAAACCAGGAGGCGTGAGAACTGGCCTGTGAGTGCAGAACGCCTGTTACTGCGCAGGCTGGCTTCAGAGTCCTTAGGGCGCTTTTAGAAAGGTCCACGCGAGGACAAGTAACTAACCCCAAATCTATTGTCGCAGGCTTCAAATTACCTTTGGAGTCTGCATTGCTGTAAGAAAAGAAATCAGGGGTTTACAAGCTAAAGTTATCCATAAAAGTCGTACATTTTACAAACAACCAAATGATATGGTTGGTTCTTGTGCTTTTTTGACAGGTGATATTAAAGATCTAAGGAAAAAAATGCAGCAAATTTATTAAAATGCTGGGATTTTTACTATTTCCTCCTCCACTGGAAAACACTTTTAGTACTTCTAGCATAAAGTATAATTGCTTTTGCATTAAACTGTCACAGTCCTGCTTTTCAGGTATACCATAACTGTAATGGCAAGATGCATTTGCTGAAAATACTGGTAAATTATGCTAAAATTTCCTCCAGAAAGTGCTCATTTCTGCAGTCCTCCACTATTGCAAATCACTTTTAAAAAACAGTTAATACCTTTACTTCTTTTGAACTATATTTCTGAACAAGTGTGTTAGAATACAGACTTACTAGTCTGAATGAATAGGTAATACAGACTTATGATCCTATCATTAACTGCATAACACAAAGGAGATGTCATGTCTCTTGTTGATTTAACTCTGTTAGCTGCACCAGAATTATGCTAGGAAACTGGACTGTGTAAATATGCCAAGACTTGAGTTAATACATAAAAGACAATGGTACAGCTGAAGACTCTGGGTAGATGACCCATATCTCAGGAAATTTCTGGGTGCAATGTACTGAAATGGGTAATATCTTTTCAGAAAATCAGGAGGAACCCTCTATTGCTCTGTCCTTTGACAGTGTGGCAAGACCACTTCTGTGCTCTTGTCTCTTAAGCACTCTCTTTGGGGTCTTTGGGGACCTTAGGACTTTAACTGCCCAGGTTTATTATTCAAATACCAGCTGAAATTCTATCTGTGAGCTAACCAGCAAGCAAGAGACAAAGTAAAATTGTCTTTGCATCCTTATTCCTTCCCCCAAATCCTCCAGCAAATCCAGGATAAGGTGGATCCATCTCTGGAGTACTAGGTAACTGGTAAAAAGATGTAAACCGCTTGCAAAGCTTTACCAGTAAGTACTCAGCAATCCAAGAGTTATGAGGTCAGTTGTGCCACACAGGCATTCACTCTGCAAATCTTTATAAAAATTTAAGCATTGTGAGACTATTCTGACCTTGTGGAGAAGAAGTATGAATCTTGTAGCTATGCAATACCACTTTCCACACATTTTCTGCAGTAGCTTTCAAACTGGGAGAGGTGACGGTGGCCCTGTTTTGCTTATTGTTGATCTAAGCATGCCTTTGTATGCATACCTGAAGTACTTTTGGTTTCTCAGGTGCTTTTAAGTGCTAAGCCACAATATGATTTATAGCTACATCGTCTGTCTTCCTCTGAGGAATCTGCCCCAAAGCCATAGCCTGAAGAAGGCTTCTGTGTTCATTTAATCCGAATGGATTTTGAGAAGTTCCAGATGGCCCCAGCAAGCAAGAGTGGCTTCTCTCCCAGTGCTGTGAAACATGACTGTACCTAATCTCAGTTAATCTTGTTGAGAAAGCCCTGTCCTTCACCAGGTACAGTGCTTTCCCTATGCATACTATGCACATGCAAGAAGGATTTGACCTCTAAGAAGGATTTGATCTTCCTTTGAAAATATTCTCTTTCTCTCTCTTCTTCTTCAATCTTCCTGGACTTCTCTTAAGTGTGAGCTGGCTTTCAGAATTTATGTCTTGCCAACAGCCTTTCTACACGTGACAATATTGTATGCCTGCACGTGATAACCAACAAGAGGTTTTATACCTGACAACAATAAAGCATAAAAAGGAGGGATGTATGTTTTTATTGGGTAAGTTTTTTCATTTATATCAGATACATCTTCTGGCACCACACCCAACCTCTTTGAATGTCCTCTGAAATGAATAGTGCTCTGAAATAAATATTCCTCCTGCAAACACTCACAGTGGACAGGTTCCTGCAGATTATGAACCATGTAAAATACAGAGTACTTTGATGGCTTTGTCCATTCTGGGTTTGAGACTCCTAGACAGGGCTATTATGCATCGTACTGCCTATATTTCAGGTGACAGATGACAAACAAGAAGAGAGGATGTAAATGACCTCACTGAAATCATCATAGCCATCATCATAATGCCATTTACCTAATGGTTAAAAAACAAATCACAAATTGCAGTGCTGCTGAGTCCATGTGTCCATGATGTCTGGAATGGCTTCAGTTTTCTGTGAAGACTGTGGATGTCCCATTAACAAAATTAGTCACAAGTTGCTGCTTTGTCTGTGTGTTTTTATGACAAGTTCTAACTTCTCCCCACAAGCTTAGATTTCTGGGCTCTTTTATCATAATGTCCTTCTCACCCACAAAAGAGTGTTGAAGGAAGTATCAAATAAATTAATATTAGAGAAAGAGAGAGAAATGCAAAAATGATTTAACTTCACCTTACTTTTAAAAATGAAACTCCTCTGTGGTGAAGAAATAGGTAATGTCATTTAATGTCAAAGGGAATTGTTCAAGAAAATGCTGGACAGTGAAAGTAAGGCTTGCTACATTAGTTGGAACTGTGCCTGAATTAGAGCTTACCCTACATGAATAACTTATTATCACAGAGCTACACGTAGATACTGCAGTCTTGGAATACATAAAAGGCCATTGCTGTTACTCATATAGTAACATTCAAATTAGAGTGTCTGCAATGATGAATTTCGTCACCAGTGTCTTACTAGTTGGCTGTACAAAACAAAGCAAAGCAAAACAAAACAACTAAGTTCAAAAAAGTAAACTTTTTCCATTATAAACTTGTTTTATAGTTATAATTTTCTACATATCCAGAGACATGACAGAAGTAATAAAATGGAATATTTTTCTAAAAATAAGCTCATTTAAAACTCTTGTTTACTTTGCTCTTAATCTAACATAATACTCTAAGAATCCTTATAAGACTACATAAAATATTTGGTGGCTTCAGGGAATTGTAGTTGAGTGTGAGTTTTTCTCAAAGTTATTAGCTCAAATTTATCGTAGGCTCATAATAAACTGTAACTCTTTCCCACACTTTAGCTCTTTGTATGGCATGTAGAAAAGAAATCATTGGTCCCGCAATGGTTGCTACTCCAGCATATGGATATGTCTTCAGTCACCATCACCGTCCTGACACTGCTCCCCCTTTTGTGGGTGCTGTGGGAACACACACTGCCCGGGGGGGTGGGGTGGGGGGGTCCCTGCCCTGCTTGAGCAAGGGTCAGCTTGCTTCAACCCCCAGCCGGTCACCCTTTGTAGAGCAGCCCTGCTCTGGCTTCTCCCTGACACGAGGCACCTACCACATACCTACCAGGTGCTGAGAAACAGATTTTTTTTTTTCCGACTGTCCCAAGTCTTCTTGTCGTTGCTAAAAAAGTCCTGTACATGTGTAAAACACTACCTCTGGGGCGAAGTGCATCCCATCTGCCCTAGGGTGCTCTACCTGGAGTTTTGGTATGTGACACGTGTTTGGCGCTAGTGGGAGAGGAACAGCCCACACGACGTGCATACCACACGACGAGCTACAGACAAGGGGTAAAATCGTCTCCAAGAACACCTTTCTAATTTGCCAACGCAGGCAGACTTGTGAGGTCCCATCATGAAGACAGTCCAAAATCATAACTGTGATCGCTGTCAGAAATCACAGCAGATAAGACAACGATGAAGAAGCACACATAATGAAGTGCGGTCTGATTCTTTGATGTGGGGGATGAACTTGGCAAGGAAAAATGTGTGGCTTTAGATGTGAACAGATGTAGAGGTGAGATGAGCTAAGGTCTACCTTCCCGTTACTTAAACGAGACTATACCCTGTGACCCATGAAGGGGCACCCCATGACACTGCTTTTCCACCAGCATGCACTTTGAGGGATAAAAAAAAGTCTACATTTTGCACAGAGTCAAAACCTGCTCATTCAAACTACAATTTTATCAATGAAAATGCATACTGCTACTTAAGTATCTCTCATTCCTACAAAATGAATATCAAATTGCTCTCCTTACTTAAACCTTTGCAGCGCCACACAAATTCTAAGAGGATTCAGTTATGAGTGAAAAGGTCGAGTTTTCAGGAAGTCTTCCATTCTAATGTGCACATTCCTGCACACACGTACTTCATCACAACAGGCTATGCAACACAGTACCCAGCTTAATAAAGAAGACCTTGAGAGGAAGCAATAGACTTGTTGCATGAATACTTCTGCAAACAGGCGCACAGCCACCTGACTACACAATCTATGAGCACACTTCATATAATTCTGAAAGCACATCTGTCTTCAACCACCCACAGTGATTTTCTAAGGTAAGCTGTATTTTTTATCTTTCTGTTTAACAAAGATTGTACACTAGCCGACACACTATCACAACCACGAGACCAAATCAATGTGTGTCTGACCTCCCAAAGCCTATCCTTTAGCTTATAAACAGCAATGAAAGATGTGAAGTTGGAGCAGTGTGAGATGGCCTGTTCACACTGTGCCCTTTTATACAGCATCTTCACCTGCTGTTGTATGATTTTCCTTACAGTGGTGACAGTGTTAGACACGTAGAAAAAAGCCTGAACTATTCAGTCATTAATAAAAGCCGATAAAATTCTAGGACAGAGCAGTCTAGCAATGCAGACAAAACTTGAAAAAGAACAGTATAAAAGAAGGGAAAACACAAAGCAAGTCATCTGGTCTACCTTGCCAGTCTTTTAAGTAACATATAGAAAAATTATTAAAAATCTAATATTGAAATGGAATTGATGTTTTTACTGTGACATTTACAAGTATTTTAAACTTCATAGGTCTGGTTGTGAAAGTAATCTCTGGAGAAGGAGAATTTTTATATGAGAGAAAAGCAGCCGTTGTTTTATAAGGTATCAAGCCTTTCAAGTTTTTTTGGTTGTGTCTAGACCTACCTGTCCAGGTACACTATGGAAAGCCTCATAGCCTTCCTCATCCCCCTCCTCCTCCCCTAACCAAGCATAACTGAGACTGTAAGGTCTAACCTCATAGAAACACAGAATGGTTCAGGTTGGAAGGGACCTCTGGAGGTCATCTGGTCACTCTGTTCAAGTAGGGACACGTAGAGCCAGTTGCCCAGGACCATGTCCAGATGGCTGTTGAGTATCTCTAAGGATGGAGACTGCACAATGTCCCTGGTCAATCTGTACCAGTGCTCAGTCACCCTCACAGTAAAAAAGTGTTTCCCGATGTTCAGATGGAACCTCCTGTGTTTCAGTTTGTGCCAGTTGCCTCTGGTAGAGTCACTGGGCACCACTGTAAAGAGCCTGACTCTTTCAAAGAATCATAGAGTGGTTTGGATTGGAAGATCCAAAGTGGTTTGGATTTAAAGATCATCTAGTCCAAGCTACCTGCCATGGACAGGGACATCCTTCACTAGATGAGGGTGTTCAGAGACATGTCCAATCTAACCTTGAACACTTCCAATGATGGGGCATCCACAATTTCTCCGGGAAATCTGTTCCTGTGTCTCACCACCCTCATTGTAAAAAAATTCCTCTTTATGTTCAATCTAAACATACCCTCTTTCACTTTAAAACCATTGCCCCATGTTCTGTCACTACAGGCCTTGGAAAAAAGTCTTTCTCCATCTTTCTTATAAGCCCCCTTTAATTATTGAAAGGCAGCCATAAGGTGTCCCCAGAGTCCTCTCTTCTCCAGGCTGAACAGCCCCAACTCTCTCAGCCCTTCTTCACAGAAGAGGTGTTCCAGCCCTCTGACCATTTTCGTGGCCTTCCTGTGGACCTGCTCTATGAGGTCCATGTCTTTCTGGAGACCCCAGAGGTGAATGCAGGACTCCAGGTGGGGTCTCGCAAGAGCAGAGGGGGAGAATCACTCCCCTGACCTGCTGGGCACGCTTCCTTTTATGCAGCCCAGGATATGATTGTCCTCCTGGGCTGCAGGAACACATTGCTGGCTCATGTCCTATTTTTCGTCCACCAGTATCCCCAAGTCCTCCGCAGGGCTGTTCTCAGTCTATTCATCCCCCATAAATGAATCACAATTTACTGGGACATCCAATGACAAGAGAGAAGAAAGGTACATTCAGTGGAATTTTTGACCGTCTTAAAGTCACTAACTACTCCAGACTGCACTGCTTACTGTAGAGAAGAGCCGAGACTACCACTGGTCGTTCTTTCTGTTATTCAGATGGTAGATGATAGTCACAATCCTCTATAACAGGGCACACAGTAAATGAATATTTTCATCCTTCAGAAGTATCTGAATAAAAGAAAACAAGTGATAAAAGACAGATAAGACTATACAATGATCAAGATAAAGTTAGCAAATAGAAGTGTGAGAAATTGTTTTCTTTTTCTTTCTCTCTCTCATTTCCTCTTTCTTTCTCTCCTTTTCTCTCTTTCCTTCTTTCTTTCTTTCTCTCCTCCTTTCCTTCCTTCTTTCCTTCCTTCCTTCCTTCCCACTCCTTAGCTACTCTACATGTGTTTATAAATCAATGCTCTAGGCCAGAGAACAAGTCATTTATCCCCCTCAGGTGAAAACTGTATGTATAAATCTGGGTTTCCTATGATCAGTTCCAGCAGATAGTCTGCTTAAAACGTCACTGTGTATAAAATTAAGATAGCTAAATTTGTACAGTACTCTCACAAAGCGAAACTAAAAACTTTTTCACTGAAAATGAACAGAGATTTTTATATTTGTTTCAGTCTGACTGGAAGGTTTTAAGAGTTACAGGTCCCAAAGTGGATTGCTCTTCACTAATGCTAAAAGATTATCTTCCAGAAGAAAACAAACAAAAAAACCCCACATGTGCATACACATTCTCACTTACATATTCACACAAATCGCAAGACATGTGAAAACTGTAAATGATAGGTATCATGACAGAATCCTGTATCAAAACTTTTTATAGTTTTTTTCTTATATGAGGAAAGGAATAAAACTTTGAGAGATAATCCTGTCTGTGACCATATAGGAAAAAGTTTAGAATTCTATTTTTTCTATTTACAAAGCATTGTGTATAGCTGTACCCTTATAATAATGCATTTCTCTCCTACAATAAAATGAAAAGAGAAATTGAACAGCCTCACCTTGATAAGATCTGATCAGTCAGACAGGGTGGAAGTGTGACCGTATCTAATATGTAATCTCAGCCATCTTGACAGTTAGATACAGTTTAGAAATAGGGGTACACAGTGACTTTGAACCAGCTTGATCAAAAATTTTTTTGAAAGATCCTCACAGTGAAGAGTACGTTGGAATACTATACCTCCTATCGTTGCTTCAGCAGCAGAGTCTGCCTTCCCTTCTAATTAGCCTTGGCACAGCACCATGAAAGAAGCAGGGGCCAGCTGTGTTCCTGGTATAAAACTCCTGTGAAGCCAACAAGGATACATCATGAAGACATTTGGTTAGAAGGTGAAATCCTGTCTTTTGTTAATGCTGAGAAAATCCCACAGAAGTCAGCTGCGTTACACAGATATTGCTGAAGTAGAGGAGTTTTCCTTGTTTGGTATTTTAGCCAGCAGTATTAGAAAAATAAAGAACAAGAAAGCAAAAAGTTCACTAGCACGATACACAAATCAAACTCCCAAGTAATATTTAATTTTGATTTTTAGATACCAGATGTGGCCATTCTTCCAGTAAAAATGAACTAAAATAAACTTGTATTATTTCAGTATTATTTAATAATATTTAGCAATCACTAAGCCTTAATTTGTATGTTTGCAGTGTAATAGAACAAGATCCTCTAAAGACATTTGTATATACTGCAGTCATTTCTCCAAATCATAGTTAACATTTTGCAATATGGTATCTAAGGTTCAAATTTTGCACCACATTTAAACACCTACATGAATAGGAATTATTCTGAAATCAGATGATTGCGCCACAACCACCTCTAAGTCTACAAAATTCTGTACTTTGATGGTCAAGCCACATGGTTAGACATTCATTACAACTTTATAGGTAGCAACTGAGAAATTGGTAAAACTGTTCTGGTACTTAAATTTTGTGGAATGTTTAAATATTCCACTGAATTGTGCTATATTTGTCAAAGCATGTATTTCTGAATCCTAGTTGTAAAGATTTTAGTTGCACATGAGCATATTCACACCCAAATACATACTTGAACACACAATTCTCCTAACTTCATAGTGAAGGATGAGGAAAAACTATCAGCAGAGACTGAAACAGAAAATCTATAACAATATGTCATTCCAAACAACTATTAAGACATATCATAGCTGCATGGACAAGAAGAGAGAAAGCCATCTTACAGGGTAATCAAATTGCAGGACCACACAGCTGCTTCTATCATGACCAACAATTACAACCTACAGTCTGGATATTTTCCATTCATGACATATACCACTGCTACAGGGAATTTCCCAGTTGTTTTAATAGAATGGCTAACCAGAGATTAGCCTTTATCTTTTAAAATTTCAATATGCTAGAGCAATTGCCAAAAATTCATGCAGACTTAAATGTGTGTTTCCAGCATTATCTCACATTAGAGGGTTAATTACCTTCTTGTTCTTAATATAGAACTGCATTCAGTTGCTAAGGAAACCAATGATTTCTTCATGTCTACAAGTACTTGAATCATGTTTTGGTTTCTTTGTTTTCAGGGCTGTTTTCTGGGAGGTTTTGTTGTTGTTGTTGCTGTCGTTTTTCACTAATGTTAAATCAGAAAAGGAGAAATAACACCAAGGCTTGAAAATGGAAAATGCAGGCTGACCTAGTAACAGCCAGATTTGTGATGGTGAGGCAGAACAGTGTGTTGCCTGTGGGAAAACGAGCAGTAGGCTCTGCCTTTAATAGTTTCCTCCCAGCAAGCAAAGTTAGAAGCAGTGAGCACGCACTGGGCTAGAGCCCCCAAACTGGTGGTGACTCACCTTCAGCCAGCTCAAGCTACTCTGCCCATTGACTACAGCCCGTCACTTTTCCTCTCACATTCTTCTCTAGGTGTTAGATGTGATAAAAGTATATATGTATCATGGTGGAAAACATTCCAGTTAGCCCCAACTGCAGCAAATCTGGAACCAGGGAACCTGAACATGGAGAATAGTCCTGCGACACCCACTCCGGTAACGCGCAAATTATCTGAAACTCAGAAGTAGGTCGTAACAATGTGCTCTACTGCACCCAACTAAGTCCTCCCAAGACCATGCATGACAGGCTACTAACCAGAAAGATCTGATTCAGCTGAGGAACTGTTTTACTATCAAGAGGAAAAAAAGAAGGGACTGGGGAAAGGAAGGAAACTAGAGAAACTCTTTGAAGAACACCCCATTGAACATTGATCCTGGAAATGGAAATTCAGAGGGAATATAATATTTTACATTATTTTGAGCCAAATTTAATTCTTTGATGTCTTTTATGTGACAGTACTTAAAGTATTATATTACCCACTTTTCCACAAGGCAAAGAATATTATTCAACATTGCAATGTATAATAAAACATGATCACTTTAAGTTTATTATCATTTTGCCTGGCAAGCTTTAACTAGTATTTAGTGGTAAAATTGGCAACTGAAAGTCTTCAGAATCTGTCCACAAGCAGTTCTAAACCAAGTATGATTATTTCTATCTCTTACAAGGAATGTTATGAATATGCTTAACCACAGGAACATATATAGCATCATAAAGGGAGAAGCAGAATAAAAAAAACCCAACAACTTAGGTTTCTTCTATGAAAGGGTTCATAGAATTAGAATTAGATAGGCATGATTTGGACATTTAACTGCATTTTAAGTCCCTAAACCTATCCGAAAAGCATGTCTATTTGTCTGTCAGTACAACCCTTTATGTGTATAAGGGTCTGAAGTGATGACCTTTTACATGCTTACAAGTAGGTCCTAGCTCAAGGGCAAACCCCTTCAAGACCTCCAGTTAACTATTCCTCTGCCCATTTCTCTTGTTGACACCTTTTTCAGCAGCAGTCTCAGCTCAGGTCTACTTACTGTGCTCCAACCTGGAGATATTCGCAGACACAGAAGTGCTCTCCTGAGCACTCAAACTATGCCCCTTAACCAGCACATCATGAGACAAATAAATATCCAAATATAGCAAGAATGAGTTGAGTTCTGTTTGTTGTTTTAAATTAATACAATTTTCATCACATTCAGTAACTAGATTGTAGGATATTCTGGCTGACATGGGGCAGTATAAATGGCTCCCACAGAAAGAGATCTGGGGGTTTGGGTTGATGGCAAGTTGAATATGAGTCAACAGTGTGACCTGGCAGCCAAAAGGGCCAACTGTGTCCTG
>JAVJGG010000008.1:1892324-1903238 GCA_035590195.1 Aviceda cuculoides
ACCGCACTGGTGCGGCCTCACCTCGAGTCCTGTGTGCAGTTTTGGGTGCCTCAATACAAGAAGGACATCAAACTATTCGTGTGTGTCCAGAGAAGGGCAACCAGGATGGTGAAAGGCCTTGTGGGCAAGACTTGGCTTGTTCAGCTTGGAGAAGAGAAGACCAAGGGGTGAGCTCATCGCAGTCCACAACTTCCTCAAGGCGGGCAGCGGAGCGGGAGTGCTGATCTCCTCTCTCTGGTGGCCAGCGGTAGGACACAAGGAAATGGAATGAAGCTGCATCAGGGGAAGTTCAGATTGGACGTTAGGAAAAGGTTCTTCACTGAGAGGGTGGTTGGTCACCTGGAAAAGGCTCCCCAGGGAAGTGGTCACGGCACCAAGCCTGTCAGAGTTCAGGGACTGTCTGGACAACACTCTTAGTCATATGGTTTAGTTTTAGGTAGTGCTGTGAGGAGGAGGGAGTTGGACTCAGTCCTTATGGGCCCCTTCCAACATGAGATATCCTGATTCTAAATAATTTCACTCTGTGGAATTAAATATTTTCTGGGAAAATCAGAAAGGTGGTAAATGTGAAACTGAGTCATTTAGCAGTTTTACCAATTGCAGCTGAAGCTATTTTTTTGAAGCTCAGGATCCATGGAAGTTGCTAGAAGCCCAATAATTTCAGAGGTAGGTAACATGTGAGTACTGCTCCGGGCATTGCTCAATAGATAAGCTTTTGTGACACCTGTTTTTAATCATCTAAGATTCATAATTTGTTAGACTTTTCAGAATTATATTCAGAGCTGATACTTGGAATAGAAGGCTTAGCTTTTAGAAAAATTCTTTGCAGAGCTGCTGCAGAGCTTGTCCAGATGCCTTAGGGACAAAATTCCCGCTGGTGTAGTCCATAGCTACTGTTTATGGTGCTAGTGAAAATAATTCCACCTACTCATGATGTTTTATGCATTATAAAGGATATCTTTGTTCTTCCTCTGATTTTCTTAAGTTTTACCTAAATTTACTTTATATTTCGGTAACTTATTAGGTCTATTTATAACTAATTGCATATCAAATAATGCGTCTTTCATTATTGGTCCTTTTAATGCATTAAAATGTTCTTCAGATCATACATCACAAATAACCACAATGTACTTTCTCAGTATTTTCTAAACAAGCCTTACAATAACGTGTGGTGAAAGAATCCTCAGAAGGAAAAGGCAAAGGCAAAGGCAAAGGAGAAAAGCATGGATATGAATATAATTCTTAAGTACCTTGCATACAAAGTGTCTGAGAAAGGATGTCACCATTCACACTACATAAAAGTTGCTCAGATATTCAGGATAGGAAACAATATAAACATCTAAAATAGATTATGAAAATTAAAGGTCAGATTTACTGCTGTACTCTGGCTATTTTGTGTGGCTCCAGTGACACAAAGTAGTCATAAACTCAGCTTTAGTAGGTGTTTCAGCTATGTTTACAGCTGATTTGCAGAATGCTCACAATCTTCATTTTAGCCAAAAAAAATCTTGAGCAACTAATTTTCACATGGCAGTCACCATTAAGTAATCAATAAGAATCAGCAGCTACAATGCAATATGAGATTGCACATGCCTACTTTCTCATAATTAATGGGTAAATAACTGCAGCAACTCAGCTACCAGGGTACAAACTGTGGTGAATGTGATAAATTTTAGTGGTGAGCATAAATGAAGCTGCTATATTATCTCAAATAATTGTTTTGTTCCTGGTTTTTCTTTTACGTGGCAAATGCAATGTGCTTTGGAACTGAGCATTTACTTGTCAAGCTGTACCTGTCAGGTAACCTCTGAGCTGTTCTTTGCTTTTGTTTTTTTTAATATTTTAATACTGAAATAAGAAACTGCAGTGACTTTAGTTCTGTTTTAAATATCTTCTTTTATTGGAAACCAAACCAAACCAAAAACCTTAATTAGCATGAGTTGATTCCAGTGTCAAGAGTGATGGCAGATGACAAGTAGAGGAAACAGCTAAATAATATGCATGTTCCTGCTTTTATGCCTTCCACGACAGAGAAATATGATTTTTAATCATCCACAAGAAAAAAAAATCCTGAAACAATGGCATTCTGTTTACTGCCAAATAAAAAGTATACACTAAAGCAATATAAAAGTCCTCTAATTCCAAATTGACAAAGTGTGGGAGATTTAAATCTGACATACTGTTTTAACTCTGCCGTTAGTTAATTTTTCTCCATTTGTAGCATGAGTTAAATGAAGTGTCTAGCCCAGCTGTGAATTTCATTGGTCTTTTCTGTTCAGGGACTGAACAATCTTAATTTTATTTAACCTTATTTTTTATTGGATTGACCACAGCCGCAGTGGAGAACTGCACTTGCCATTTTACAGAAATACTGAAAGAAGAGAGTTCCTTAACTTGCACCCAATCTACTAATCCAGTCAATAATTCAGACTGGCCAATAGGCAAAGCAACTGCCTGCAGCTATTGCAGTCATGATTGAAAAGGACAAGCAAGATCCTTACTTCAAATAACTGCTCTCACTATTTCTAGCAGGTCTGTTACATATGGAATGCATTTTGCAAATTTAATAAACCATCGTCCTTCATGTGTAGCTTGACACTTCTGAATTATGGACTCAGAGACTTGAGGCTTGAAAAGAGGAAAGGTGGAGTCTGCAAGAAAAATAGGGTCAGTGTAGACAATGCACGTATTCATTCAGCTGTACAGAAAGTGTTTGCAGCAGACTGCCTCTGCATTCTGAAGAAAATAATACTTTTGAGCCAACCAAAGCCTGTACTTCTGTTCATTTTGATCATCCAAACAAGCAAACAAACCCCCCAAAAGCCCAGTAGTGGAAGAGCAACAGCAACACGTAGCATCAAACCTTAAGATGCTCACAAATAAGGGATGAGAGCCAGTCCACTTAAACTGGGACCAAGGAGTTTTCCAAGGATTTTCTGGGTTACTTCTTACTGATTTGGGTTGCTGAGGTGGAAGACATCCAAATCTGGGTGTCTACATATAACACATAGCTCCCTTTGGAGCCAACAGACTGGACACAGCGATCCAGCTGGTGAGTCGCGAGATTTCTGGCAGGATGAACTAAATCGCTCAGCGCGAAGCATGTGAATCAAACAACGGTTTTATCCTTTCAGATGTTTTCCTTTCTTCTCAGACCTCATGCCAAAATTAAGCACCTAAATTACCTATTTATGCTTCCGAATCAGATAAACGGCTTTATTTCATGTATCATCTCCAGATAAAATGTCCTCTTGTTTCGGGGCTCACTTTCAAACATGATGTCTTTGCTTTTGCCTCTCTGAAAGATTACACTTATCTCACTGGAGAGCTGTTTTAGTCAGCTGGTGCGGTTTTTACGTCAATGGGTAAAATTTTTATCTCACTGGCAGCACCTAGGTTTTTCTGATGTCATCAGCAGAAAGCATGTTAGTCAAGTGCTCTGGACCAGTTTACCTGTATGCTTTAAGGTCTGGGTCCTATCACAGACCGTGATCTGGTTCACAGCAGGAAATTCTGGGTTTACTCCAGAATGGTATGAATGAATGTATAAGCAATGTGCACCAGCAGCACACCAGCGAAAAAGGGAGGAAGGGAGGGAGGCAGCTCAATAGCACTCGATGTGAACTTGTGCACAAATCAAGATTAGATTTATCTTCTCATAAATTTATTCATATCAGTCAAGTGCTCGTGACTGGAGTGTGATCATTCCGGGCTATACGTGCATTCAGTGAGGAGAAGCTGGCAGCTCTCAGAGAGGATTTTGTCCACTAAAGATTGCCTTAAAAGGCTGATCTTTCCCTCCAGGTGACACAAGGAGCTAAGGCTGACAAGTCCTCCACCACTGGCTTCTCAGTTTACTGCCTAAACTGTCTGGGGTATGAATACAGGCTCTTCTCAGCACAAGGCCCTTTCTTTAAAATATGTTTCACAAAAAAGAGAGGTTCCTCTTTGTCCAGTGACTATTTCTATTTGTGGAATTACATTTTGAATACACTGAAGACAAGGCTTAAAATTCTCAGGAATTCATCAGGACCAAAGTTTTGAATTTTATAATGAACAAAATTAAAGCATATTCCGAAGAGTAGCAACATATCACCCCAATTTATTCATTGTGATTATGTGATACAGCTTTTTCCATTGAAAATTTAAACTGAATTTGCATAAAAGGAATAAAATTCTTAAAATATATATAGACTTGTTCCAAATAGCAAATCTCACCTTGGGAGTTTCTACATTCCTGAGCCATGAAAAATAGCTGCTGGTTAATTCTGTCCTCCTAGCATGACTCAGTAATAGAGTAATGATGTGCTTGAGATATCATTAAAAGTCTGAGAACTAGCTCTGGAAGTTATACTATTCAAATAGCCTGAAAAAGAAGGCTGAAAAATCCTTATTTGCTGTTGTACCTCTTTTATATCATTCTGTAGAAATGGACTGGGAAAAATAGACTGAAATGTGTTTGGTTGGGTTTTTTTAAGTAAAGAATTTCACCATATTTGAGAAGTCTTGGGCCATACTATATACATCATTATTTTGATTCATAACTGCTATGTCATGACATAACATGCCATAAAGTGTGCTTTTCTATGTGAATTATAAGTAGAAATGGAAAACTGATGGGAAAACAGCTATTAAATTTGTCTACCTGAAAGATGAAAGAATAAGAGGTTTGGAAAGGCATCTACAGATATTTTTTTTATTTGCATATTTTGAATTCATAGTTTTCTGGAGAACTTTGAGTAAGAAATAACACCTGGCTTACTGTATCAAGAAAGTAAATATAATACAATTATATTTATCATCCATTCTCAAGAGAATTGCTTCAAGACGGATCCTCTGTTGTTTAACTATAAAAAGAAATACTGAAAATTAGATACACTATTAGTAAATGTGGGTGTATTTTCCCTACCACCTTAAGAGGAGTCACAGTCCCTATTTGTAAATGGAGAATACAAGCGAAAACCAATACTTTACCTTGTTATGTTAGTCCATTCAAAGGTAAACAGTTTCTTCTTCTTTCCCTAAAAACACACATAAACCAAAATGACCTTATTTGTCACATTCTTCTTTGTCAAACCTGGCTGTTAAGGACTAAAAGTGTGTAGCAATAACTGAAGACTTAGCAGAAAAATGACTTAACACAGGGTAGATAATGTGGCAGTATTTTGTTTTCAAGGTGAGTTTTCTATTAATGTAGATTATAGAAAAATAAGGAGAAACATGAAAAACCAAGTACTTATTTTAATTTCAAACATGGAAAGAATAAAAATACTTCTTCCTTGCTTTTAGAAGGAGAGGAAAAAGTGATGCCGCTGCAGAGCACCACAGTTTTAGCAGTGAAAAGCATGTTTCTCACAGGATGAGATCTGCTATAAAATTGAAAAACAGTTTTCAAATGGGTTCTGCGTTTAACCTAACAATTTCACCTATCCTCGCTCATTGATACTGAGTGGCCACCAAATATATTTGATTCCTTCAGATAATAATTCCCTCTTGCCTCCATTGTTTGGAATTACAAAAAATGTAAAAATGTGAGTCCTGGGAAAAAGTAACAGCTGAATGCTTCTGGGATATTAGTAACATTTGTGCAGACTTCACTGAATGTAAGACGAGCTCAAGCTGTCATGCTGTGCAGTAAGTTTAGTACCCACAAGACTCTCCATGTTGTTTGATTTTATTGCAGTTAATAATCAAGATAATTTATTCTAACATTGCTGAGTTTTGGGGTTGTTTGGGGGTTTTGTTTGCTGAGTTTTTGTTTGTTGTGTGGGTTTTTTTCATTAGTTTTGTTCTGTGGTGAAAAAAACCCAACATTGCTTAAGCGAAAGTGCACTATGAGGCAACAGTCAGAAAAACCAAATATAATGAAAGTCTAAGCTTCATTGCAGGTATATTATTCACTTTTCCCTGGTAACAACTAGCTAATTCCTGGATCTGCACGGTGTGTACATGGCCCAGCTTCATGTTATCAAGTGTACCCCCAGTTCATCTGACATTTGATCCTCTTTGAATAAACATTATTACACATATTTTTTGATTGCTCAGTATCTCTGAATACCCTTAATAATAAATGGGGTTTGACCATGAAAGAGCAAGCAATGTCCCAAAAGCTAAGCGATGCCCCAGCCCTCCTAGCCAAGACTGATAATCCTAATATATTTTATCATCACATACAGACTCTTCTCTCCCACTCAGCTCAGCTTAACTAAATTGCAGTACAGTCTGGAGGTTTCAGAGCTCATTCTAAGCCCTACTGTCATAACTAAGACACCTGTAGGGTTCTCCACTTGGTAGAACAACCAATCAGAGGAAAAGGTCTTTGAACATCATTTTCTGTTGGAGCCTCAAGATCCCAGCCAAGCTGGTGGATGGGTTCTAGGCTGCTTTTGCCAGCTGTTGCTGCAAATAAAAGTTTATCTAAGGGGCCTATTAATTGATCTTCATGTAACATTCTGCTCTCCCACTGTTTTGTACTTTTGGGATTGAATAAAAATGCAACCATGCAGGGCTATAAGTCTGCATGGCAGATCTCTCATTAAGTATGAGATTCCCCAAGATATTTTATGAAGCATTATTCTCCCAGTTTTGGTGTGAAGGGCATATCAAGACCTTTGAAAAGCTTTTTGTAACCATGCAATTAACCCTAAAGAAATGTCATGGGACAAAAGAAAAAAAAAGTGCATAGCTTCATTAAGTGATTATGACTAATGCAGGCTCATTACAAATGTGTTTGGGCAGCTGAATGGTATAAACATCAAAAAACGAGGAGACTCTCATTAAGTGGATACAACTCATGTTTAGAAAGACTCATTCTACTAGTAAAAAGTACACTTTTTGTCAATCTAGATTAAAACCTTTTAAAACATTCATTATGAACAGTATTTTGTTGTTGACGTTTGTTCTGGTGACTGTAAGCATTTACATTAGTTAATATACTCTTACTTTTACCTCAGTGGTAATTACAATAAATTAATTATATTTACTAAGTACCTACCATTTATATGCTGCTTGAGTTTTTCATTGTTGTAGTAAAAGATCAACGTTAAGAAAAGAAGAAAATTAAGTCAGATTTTGGCTAAATACAAGGAATCCAAAGAAACTGACCACAATTGTCTAAATCTATGTATTGGAAGCTACAATACTATACCACATTTTAAAGATGAGTAAACCTAACAGTCTGCCTTTCAGGGGTGCTTCTGATCTATTCAATTTATAGCAGACAACAGAGCTTAAAGATTTCCAACACCCTTCAAAATTGCTCTGCTTTTACTTGGGTGCCCAGATGAAGATTAAGGAACGCAACTTCAGGCATCCCACTGTGACAATTTTCACTCCTGTCCTTTTTGCTCTCTCTTGTTATGCCTAATGCCAGCAAAAACCTGGTGGAAATATAACAATTTAATAAAGATAAAGTACAGAAAAAGAAATTGCTCAGAATTCCAGCTGGGTTTTCCACTTTGATGGTAATTATCATAAGTGCCTCCCCACGACTGGAAATGAGAAGAGAAACTGCTGTTATTGCCACTTCCCTGCTCTCTATGTTGCTTTTTTTATCCACAGTAGCCCCCTAAACAAGTTATCCAAAACCAACAAGCTGTGAGGTTCAGCTACTAGGCACTCGTTTCAAAAGCACTTTTGAACGCAACAGTACCCGCGCTCTGTTTTTCTTCTCCGCTATTAACTTCTCTGCCACCGCATAACATGCCAAAGGAAAGATGGCATTTCACAAAATGGGGAAACCAAAAAAAAGGAGAAAGGAAACAATGAAGTACTGCTGCAAAAGTGCTCGGGGCTCTGGCTAATTGAGCATTATGTATGTTCCTGTTAATACATTATAGTTTCTTATCCTAAGCCTTGGCATCTCTTGGTGAGGAATTGGCCAGGAGCTGAAGGGGTCCTCAGATGGCATGGGGGCCGTAGAAATACTCTACCGTCACCCGAGTACCGGGCATGTAGAAGACTTAGAATTAAAGAAAGGACAGAAACAGCTTGAGAGGCCAAGTGGAGCAGCCCCTGGAGAACACTTACCTGCCAGCCCAAATGAGAGGTGCTCTGAAGCCCCAAGAGGTCCAAGGTCCGAAGCAAAGGGGAAGGACAGCACCCGGCACCAGTGCGCTGCCGTCACTGGGCCCAGGCACCCTCTTAAGAGCCTGGTGGTGCACCAGAGTAGAAGACACTACAGATCACAGAATATTCCTGCTGACCGCAGGAGCTAACTGCGCAGCCCGGCCAGCTTAGGCACCCTTTCCCGTCAGTGGGGAGAGATAAGCACGTTGAAGAACCAGTTCAGATCGCACGTGAGATAAAAGCGCCTTCTCGAAGGGCCCTCTCTACTTATTTCCGTTGACTAGAGATGAAACTTAAGCTGAGTAGGCTCCTAATTTAGGTATTAAGTCTACAGCTGAGTAGGAATAAGTTGATCTCCATGTTTGTATTATATCATGTTTGAACTGAGAAGTAGAAGTACCACTGCTGCAATAAGATAATAAAATTGTGTAAAATTGTGTTCCTCTCTTTTTTTTTTTTTTAATTTTTATATTATAGACTATTTCCTCTTGTGGATTTCCCAAAGAAATTAATTGTATTAGATTAAAATGAATCAACAACATTCATCATTGTTTAAAAAAAATAATACAAAGAGAGAAATCTAAAAGTTACCACTGTATACAGTGTTTACTCTGAATTCAATTTTAACAGTATTCTGACCTTGAAACTAGTTTTAGTTTCTAGAAAACAAGTAAGTACTGATTTTTGAATAATACAAATGAAAACGAATTATTGTCTCAAAAGATCATTCAAGAGGGCCATAAAGAAAAATGCAGAATGCTAGATGACAGTTCACATGATCATCCATTTAATTGCAGTGTCATTACATATAAATAAGTTTGACAGTGTTTTAAAGTTACCTAAACATCTTATATACAAATAGCTTTATAAATAGAAGTATCTTCTAGCATTCAGTACAAGAAGGGATATTTGATGTCCTATGAATTAACTTAAAAACACCAATTTATTTTTAAGTGGATGAATCTCTTCAGTTAGACCAAGAGAAAATTATATTATAAGGAATTATTAATCAATTTTAAAGTGAATTATAGTCATGAGGCCTTTTAGGATTCTTACTCTTGCACATCTTCACTACTGAAGTAATTGAGGATAATGAAAGTATGAAAAATAGTCAACGTTTTCTAATAAACATTGATTTTTTTTTTTTACAGGCAAAACATGATTTTTTCAGGGGTGAAATAACACAGTGGATAACTGAAGGGAATGCAGTTCTGCAAACATAACAAATCCACAACTTAGCAAAGCATTTGGTAGAGTCTTGTGAAATATTACTCTGAAAAATCAAATTTCCTTTGGTACAAACCGTATGATATAGCATGAAAAGTAGCTCAATAGCCATAAACAGTAGTTAATGATGAACGACAACTTATCAGATAGGGAGAGATGTCTAGGGGCATACTCGTGTAGAAGGTTTCAGCCTTCTTCTTTATCTGACATCTTCATTAATAATTTAGAAGGGAGTTCAAATATCGCATTAATGAAACTCACAGATGATGCTAAATTGAGATGTGATGCAAACACAAAGAATGACAAAGAACAAAGTAGTGGGACACTAGGTATGGATCCACATAGATACTAAGTATCGGGAACTTCCACTGACTTCACCAGCTTAAAGTTTGTTTTATACTCTACATTATGCATATATGAGGTTCCTGAAACTTACTTCCAAAGTCAGCTCCCTCCCTGCTTCCAAATTTGCCCTAAAAATCTTTTTATTTTCATCAGAGAATAAGCTATCCATAATAATCACTAAGAAATACAATGATATTTTTTGCTTAACTGGAAATAAATGTATGAGAAAGAAGTAGATACCTGTACAGGAATCCATATGGAGAGAGAATAAAGAATATTTTAATAGATTACTTGTGCATTTAAATATGTTTCAATAGGAAATATAAAAAATCATTAATGTCATTTATAATAATACATCTTGCATGAAATAAATTCTGTGTAACTAGTAGTACAAAGATGCTGGAATTACAGGGAAGAAAAACCCAACTAGTTCCCTCCTGTTCTTTGCACATAGGAAGATCACAAGGAACTTAAACTTGTTTGCTTATGACTGAAACAACTGATGGATTACTGCATGATACTACCGTTCCTCAAACTCAGTTTCTTCATTTTCATTGGATTTTTATCTCCTAGTGACATACAGTCATATTTCTTGCCTGTCTAGAACTGCCTTTGCACACGTGTCAAACGATTTCCTTCAGTCAGGTGCGCTGGGGAAGCAAAATCACCTTTCCTTTTTTGCCCCTTTCCTCCTTTCCCATGAGGATCATATTGCAGGATCAGGCACTGTGATCTTACAATACAAGCTCAATATTGCTCCTGAAATGAAACGTTATTTTTAACTAAGAGAATACAAGTACTAAACATTACACTAAGAATACTAAATTTCAACATAACTGTTTTCATCTGTGAACGTTTAGATTTGTTTGTTTCCTCTAAATGTAGATTTGGGGTTTTGTCAGATTCGTTAAATTTGTTTTGCTGTTTGTTTAGCATATTTTCATATCTTAATTAAAATGTGTTACACACTCTTTCAAATGTAAATAAGTGGGTTTTGGGGGTTTGGGGTTTTTTTTTTTAGAATAAAAGGAACAAAGCAACATTTATCTAACAAGTCCTAGTTAAATTCTTCCACAGGTTGTGTTTTATTTAAATTTTGTGAACTTCAAGGATACTGAAGAGGGAAAAAATTCCTAAAATGGAAGAGGCAGAGGGATCTGGACAGGCTGGATCGATGGGCCGAGGCCCATTGTATGAAGTTCAACAAGGCCAAGTGCCGGGTCCTGCACTTGGGTCACACCAACCCCAGGCAGCGCTACAGGCTTGGGGAAGAGT
>JAVJGG010000008.1:1922347-1938729 GCA_035590195.1 Aviceda cuculoides
GATGTTGTTTCTTCCCCAAGTTGAGGCTGTCTTTTGCCCATGACCGTAAGTGGTGAGTGAGCCCTCCCTGTCCTTGTCTCAACCCACGAGCTTCTCTTTATATTTTCTCCTCATCCCACCATGGCTGGGGCCAGGGGGGAGGAGTGAGCGAGCAGCTTCGTGGTGCTTTGTTACCGGTTGGATTTAAACCATGACGAGCGCTTACTTCTGGGGTGGGGTGAATCTTCCTATCCTGTATCCTGTTTCAGGGGCAATCCCCTTGCATTACATTTTCCTCTTGTTAAAAAGAGTTACTTTTAGTTATAGGCAAGATACTGCTGACCTGGATGAATTCATTTTACAATTGCTGCATAGAGAGTCCCTGCTGTCCACATGAAGTCATTACTTGGGAACCACTGGATGAGTGACCTCATAAATTTAAGTCAGCCAGGAGGTAGAAGGCTTCTGTCATTCCTCTAATTTGTTCATCCTGTGCTGCTTCGAAAGCTGGAATAAAAATGGAATAAAAGAGGATTGTCATTTTCTTGAGTTCAGGTCCTTGCTCTTCAGTTGCCTGATTAAAAATTGATCATTTATTCTCATTCTGCAGAGAAAGGATACTGCTGTTGCACAAAGTTTTTGAAGAGAGCCTCTGCAATGGACAAAATATGGAGCTAATTATCATAGCAGATACGTTTAAAAGACAGTGATGCACTGGAAAACACTTCCTTTGCAGGATTGTTGAACTTGTGAATATGCTGTTCTTTATCCCTTCAGTACACTGGCTGACATTCATTAGTGTGTATGCATTTGCAGTACAGAAAAAGAGAGATTTTCTGTATTGTCTTCTTTTCCATGTTACATACACAGTTCTGCCTACTGGTTTTCTCAGTACAGGCACAACAGCTTTGCGTCTTTTGAAGGTGTTCTGTGAAGTGTCTTTGTATCTGACTACCTCAGTACCACACCTGAGTTTATTTACTTTGTAGGAAAAATATTGCACACACAAAAAGAAGGAAAAAAAAAAAAAAGTAAGAGAGAAGACCTGTGGTTTGACTTAAATCAGTGTGTTTTGCTTTGGAGGACTAAATGAGTTGATTGCGGCACATGTGGGAGTGAGTTCATACTTTACAATAACCTCTGAAGAATAGACCACATTCCTTAACAGTTGTGTTCTTATATATCCTCATGTCGTGTGCCATTTCAGTTTGATGTAACAAGCACTGAAAAACACAAATATTTCTCTTGGGTTCCTGAATTCTGAAAACAATCGCTATAACAGAAAGATTGCAGCCAGATGCATTTCATTTTGCACAAAGATTTTTGTTCTTTGTGGCAATCTAACACTCTTGTATCAAAGTCACTATTAGTTATAGAAAAGTTATAGAATTGACAGCAGCTGAATCATCTCTAACACAGCTTTTAATCAGAATTTGTTCTTGAAAATGTTACTCTCCCCCCCCTCAAAAGAAAAAACTGTAATAGTTTTAATTTTTATTGAACCAGTTTAAAAAGTATTACTCAGCTTTATAAAAGAATTACTGCATTGAATAAAGGCTGCTTCAGGAACAGCAAGAGAGGAGTGTACCGAATTATGGATGTCTCTTTCTAAAAGAGTCAAACATTTCTTTCTTATGGACGTCTGCCTATCTAGAAAATTATCTGGCTGCATTGGTATGCAGGAAGGGAAAGAGCCTTGTAAATCAGATCTGGATTATTTCTTGTTATTTATTTAGAAGCATTTTTTGCACATCACAATATTAACTTTGTAAGAATATTACCTATCAGCATAATACGTATACAGGATATTTAACTGTCAAAGAATTTACAAGTTAGAAGAAGCAGTGCAGAGTTAGGTCTTTTTTTTCTGCTCTGAACTTCATGTGCGGTTTAGTGTTATTTCTTGTTTTGATGCTTCTGGTTCTAGTCTGTAAAACAGGCATAAAGATTTGATAGCTATGGGAAGATATTGAGAGTTACAATTAGGGGAGGTTCAGAAAAGAGGTTGAAGCTGCCTGAATATTGAAGACAAAGTGTATAAGCCAAGGTTTTTTCTCTTTCTTCATACAGCTGTTGTTTTCCCAACCCTCTTATCTCTATCTTAGAAAAAAACCTCCTACAGTTTCGGTGAAGGGCTGGAGTCTTGTGTAATGGAGAAGCAAAGATTTCCTTACTGTTTTGTTTTGATGTTGCTAGATCAGCTCCTGCGTCAGACTTTTTTTTTTTAATCTGTTTATGTCAAGCGAGTTACAGTCTGAGCTGCTTTGTTTATGTACCAAGCAGGTGCAACAAGTGTAGAGATTTTTCAAGCTCCTGTTAGTTACCGCAATGCTGTCTTTCACTATGATTTAAATCAGATTAATGCAACCAAAATGTAATAAAAATAAGTTATAAATATGTTACAAAATATGTAATAAATATATAACTAAAAGACCGTTAAGACATTTGAGAGATTTCATGCTTAAAAAGCAAATTCTTTTCTGTGAGGTATGTATTGGTTGCCCTTTGCTGTAAGAAGAGGAGCCTTGCAATTTTTCTGAAAACAGAAACTCACAGATGTTGATGTCAAGAATAGAAATAAAGTCCATCGCTTCTTATCAGATGCCAAGGAAAATCTTAGTATCTGCAAAGGGTATTGTTTTCCTGAAGTTCCCATTGAAATCTTATGTAAATATTCTGGGAAACATATGATATTTTGGAAATACTTACATATTTTGTCATTGTTATGATTTAGTAAGGGAAAAAAGCTCCGTGAGGATATCAAGGTATCCCAGTGACTGGCTCAGAAACTCAGAAGCAGCTGCAGAGCCACCAGCTGAAATGCCTGGGTAGGCAAACAAAGAGCCGTATGCCGTTTGCAGCGTTTCTTCCAGATATTAGCATCCACTTGGCATGTACGCTTCTCCTACCCTTCCTATAGCGAGAGACCACTTGTAGGCTTTAGTTCTATATGGTTATCTGCACAGGTTAAAGAGTGTCAAGCTCTGTTAATCTTTGTAATGTTTTAGAAGTGAGAATTCCAGAATAATTAGAAGCTTTCTAGTACATTGAAAAGCAATTGTCTTTGTTAAGGACCAATTATGCCAACAGCCATAATATAATATGGTTTGTGCACGCATATAATGTGCGCGTTGCAATGATGTTCTTACATGCATGCGCGCATGACTATAGCGTGCTACCAGGAGGGGGAAAACGCATATGGTAAATGTAAAGCGTATATGTAACTAGTGCAGAAAGTAGGATTTCACTGTAGTGTTATTAACTCTAAATCAAAACAACAGTACATTTTAGAGAAGTTTTGAATTTAGCACGGTTGTAGATGGCTAGTTATACACTAAACAGATTTCTAAAGAATTCCGAAGTTTTTCAATGGAAAAAGAGAAACAACTTACCGCAAATCCCTTCAGAGAACCCGGCTTCTGGTTCCATTTTCAGTTTGCCAAGCTGTCCTGGTTTCAGCCGGGATAGAGTTAATTTCCTTTCTAGTAGCTGGTATAGTGTTATGTTTTGGATGTAGTACCGGAATGCTGATAACACCCTGATGTTTTTTGTTCTTGCTAAGTAGTGTTTAGACTAAGTCAAGGATTTTTCAGCTTCTCCTGCCCAGCCAGCAAGAAAGCTGGAGGGGCACAAGAAGTTGAGAGAGGACACAGCCAGGGCAGCTGACCCCAACTGGCCAAAGGGGTATTCCATACCATGGGATGTCACGCCCAGTATATAAACTGGGGGGAGTTGGCCGAGGGGGAATCGCTGCTCAAGAACTAACTGGGCATCGGTTGGTGAGTGGTGAGCAACTGCATTGTGCATCGCTTGTTTTGTATATTCCAATTCTTTTATTATTGCCATTTTATTGTCATTATTATTTTCTTCCTTTCTGTCCTGTTAAACTGTGTTTATCTCAACTCATGAGTTTTACTCTTTTTTTCCCAA
The DNA here is from genome assembly GCA_035590195.1 of Aviceda cuculoides. Lineage (NCBI taxonomy): Eukaryota > Metazoa > Chordata > Aves > Accipitriformes > Accipitridae > Aviceda > Aviceda cuculoides. The sequence goes on from JAVJGG010000008.1 coordinate 1,926,257, forward strand.
TTCCCTCCCCCAATCCCACTGCAGGGGGGGGCGTGAGCAAGCGGCTGTGTGGTGCTGAGTTGCTGGCTGGGGTTAAACCACGACACAAGCCATGCGCAGCTTTACTTAGCCATGTTATAAAGCTGAGACTGACCTTATAATTTTTTTAAATTAATTCTGAAGTTTTTGTTTTGTTGAAGACAAATTGCAGCTAACTATTTTAACCATAATACAGTACAACATGCTAGTGTCTTTTAAGTACCACTGGATCATGGTATAAATTAGTACTCTTCTTTTACAAAACTTTATATTTTAATAAAATTAGTTATTTATTTTACAGTTGTTGCTATTTTGATCTCAAATGCATGTGTTCAGTCTTAGAGTTGGATTTCTCCTTTTGAGCTGAAAAGTTTCAAAACAATTATTTAACTTTTTCTAAATATACTCTATTACAAAAAAGCTAACTTCCCATATTTTGTGCACAGAACTACTACCTTATGAAGCTTGATTTAATATGGTACCTGCGAGATTTAACCACTGAACTGTTTGAAAGCAGTGTCGCTGTGCATGTGGAAAAGATAGAAATGTTATGTTTAGATAAAATATTACATGAAGTTTGGCAGTAGAGCTTCTGGAATTTCAAGTTTATCTGTAATTTCCCTGCAGTGGAGAGAACACCCTTTCTCTAGGGCTGGTGAACAGTTGGAGCAGTTTTATTTACATCTAGCAGAATTTATGAGAGATTTTGCAGCCCTAGTTTTTGCGTGGATAGATCCAGTTCCTGCACCACTTCAGTCAGTCTCTGCCTGAGAAGTACTCCACAGGAAACAAAAACTAAAAAGAGCAAATTCAATAGCAATAGTAGTGTTATTTTTAAGCTACTGTGCTGAACAATGTCCCCTCAGTAAAAATAATATAAATACTAGACAATTGACCACAATAAATGAGGACTGTTTTAGAGTCCATTATGCTTCTGTTCTCTTTCTTACACTGCAGCTGTAGTGTCAAGTATTAAAATTACTGGAAAGTCACCTGTGGAGTATTTGATGTCCTTAAATACAGGCTTGGTGATGTTTATTTTTAGGCACATAGATCAACAATCTTTCATTATTTTGCTTTTCCATTCTAAATTAAAGTATTTGTCTTGAATTTCAAGAGAGATACTTGATACATTCATTCATGAGCTAAAATAAACCAAAGTGAGCTCACAGAGGAAGAGATTACTATAGGAGAATGGCTTTTACTACTGTTAAACTGGCCAAATATTTGCAGCTTTGCAATGATTCATCCTTTTTCCTCTCTTGTTCAGCAGAATTTTGGAAGAGCAGACTGAGGAAGGAGCTAATGATACTTGTAGTCCAAAAGAAGATCAAGTCCTTTTTTGGTGATTAATTTTATCTGAACCAAGTCCTTCTTTGCCATAATGTGGCCACAGACTTGAGCAGAACTGCGCCTATTCATCCCACTGAGCAGCAAGCCCTTTATCTTATGCTTTTATTCATATTTATTATTTATTTAAAAATAAATGCTACTATTTAACATTCAGTATTACTTTTATGAAAGGAAATACTCAGGCCTGCGGACCTGTCCTGAGAAAAGTATGGCAACACAGATTGGGACCATCCTGCAAAAAGTGAGGTTGGGACTGAACGGAAGCTCGTGAGCCATCAGAGCATCAGCCCTGCTATCACCAACCGCCTCGTGGCATGAGGCTGCTCCTGAATTGGTCAAATTCAACCACAGAACAGTTCATTTCCCAGTCCTACTCAAGGGTGTGTAGTAAACTAGTCAGGGGGGAGAAACCTTCTTTCAGTCTCCACCCCATATTTGCCTGTGATGTTGTGTTTGCCTTTTTCCCCAGGTTGTGCCTTAGGTTAAACAGTTCCTTTTTCCCCCTTCCCTTCTTTTCCCATGTTCTGTACCTACAGGCAGCAGCCAGTTCCCCTCTCTCCCTTTAAGATGCCTCCACCCTCTTAAATAACTTAGTTCCCCCATTCACTTTTGGGTCCTCTCCCCTGAGCGTCCGCAATGCAAAAACATTAGTTCAGTCCCAAGTGTCTTTGGGAGTCACTCAATTACTTCTCTGAAATAAAAACTAGCTGTAGTGTTTGGGTTTGTGCCCTTCGAAGACCAGTCCCAGGGGATGGTACAAGCAGTTCTATAGGTTTATCTCCCTTTGTCCTATACAGTCCTCCAACACCCTTTATACCCTCAAAAAAATTCAGTTAGGCCTCATGGCAACAGGAAGGAAGCCCAAGAGCACCCAGTAGATGCGTCAGTCTGCTCTAGAGAGGGTTTAGCCCTGAAAACCATGCGTGTCATAGAACCATAGAATGGTTTGGGTGGGAAGGGACCTTTAAAGATCATCTAGTCCAACCCTCCTCCCATAGGCAGGGACATCAGAAAGCCAACTCTATCCGGAGCTGCATCAAAAGCAGCGTGGCCAGCAGGTCGAGGGAGGTGATTCTCCCCCTCTGCTCCGCTCTGGTGAGACCCCACCCGGAGGACTGCGTCCAGCTCTGGGAATCCCAGCACAAGAAAGACCCATGGACCTGTTGGAGAGGGTCCAGGGGAGGGCCATGAAGATGATCAGAGAGCAGGAGCACCTCTCCTATGAGGATAGGCTGAGAGAGTTGGGTTGTTCAGGCCAGAGAAGAGAAGGTTCCGGGAAGACCTTACTGTGGTTTTTCAGTGTAGAAAGGGGGCTTATAGGAAAGATGGGGACAGACTTTTTAGTAGGGCCTGTCGCAACAGGACAAGGGGTAATGGTTTTAAACTAAAAGAGGGGAGATTCAGACTAGATACAAGGAAGAAATTTTTTATGATGAGGGTGGCGAAACACTGGCACAGGTTGCCCAGAGAGGTGGTAGATGCCCCATCCCTGGAAACATTCCAGGTCAGGTTGGACGGGGCTCCAAGCAACCTGATTGAGTTGAAGATGACCCTGCTCAGTGCACAAGGGTTGGACTAAATGACCTTTAAGGGTCCCTTCCAACCCAAACTATTCTATGATTCTATGATTTTCTATAAGTATTCACTGTTGTTGAAGTACATGATAAATCCATTCCAGAAGATGGAACAAATGTATAGCCAAGAATTTAAATGACTTGTAAAATTACTCCAACCTCCCAAATGGCAAACAAGTCATGTTTTTGCCAGGTGATCAATTTACACAGAGTGTCTTGCTCTATAACACAAATGTTTGCTGAAGTCCCTGAGAAGAAACCTTCCTCCCCATGACATATCAAAATTTAGACTCAGAAATTCGAACCTTGAGGTTGGACTTCATTTAGAGTAGGAGAAGGTGGGATCATGAGGATGATGGAAGGATGGTCAGAAGCAAGTCTACACTGCACCTTGGTTGTCCTGGTCTGTGGAAAGATCCCAAAGGGAAATGTGGAACTTACAATGGAAGTGAGGTAGATATACAAACCTTTTTTTCACTGTTTTCAGAGGAGTATAGCTTACATATCTGGTCTAAATGCATTGGGATTTTTCTGTGCTTTTTAATTTAGAGCCTTCTTTGATAAACACACACCAGAGACTCTGTGTTACCTAAATTACACAAGATAAATATTCAGAAGGGGATACACACAGCATTTAAAAGTATCAACTCCTAAAGAAAAGATGTCGCTATACATTAAGACAAGAGGTCTTGCAAAACTTCTCAGATCCAGTAGGTATTTTGGAATTTTAAACAAGATTAGTCAAGTGTAATCAAAGTTACTCTTTCAGACATTTATAATTCATTGATTGTATTTCAGAAGTTACATTCCTCTATGAAGTAACTTTCTTTTTGGCAACCAGCAAATATCCTCTGAAAAGATAATTAGTAAAGACAGAAATCTGGAAGGACACAACAGACACAGCTTGAGATACTAATTTTCTACCTGTTGAGAATGCAGTGGCCATGCACTTTCCTTGCTGTGTTCTGAATCACACAATCTAATAAAGGTAGTTGGAAGCTGAAAGAAAGACTGAGAAGATGAACAGTTACGACACGTACCTGAGGACATTACATATAACATTGATCCCAGTCAGCCTAGGTATAGATGACAGAACATGATGATGTAAGATTTATGATTGCAATATTGTCTTATGAACAGAGGTGTATTGATATTTAAATCTGTAAAATCACTAGTTTTAGTTGTTCATTACCCACATCCTTCATCTACCTAGCAGAATATTTTAAATTAGAGACAGCATAATGCTGCTTTCAAAAAAACAAAAGCTATTTATATTTTTGTCTAATTGTAGGAAGGGAAGGGAAGGGAAGGGAAGGGAAGGGAAAGGGAAATCATATTAGAGATTTAATACAGGGGAAAGAGAAGGAGGGAAAAAAAAAAACCCAAGTAGCAAAGCAATCATAAAACTTTCTTCTCTAAAAACAAACAGCAAATATCTTTACTCGCAGTACAAAATGAAACATGAAGCTGAGATAAATTGCACAAACTGTCAGACACAGTCTACTGCTCTGCTGTACTTAGACATATTAAATGGTAAACAAATGGGCAAGCAAGCCCAGAAATTCTAGCTTGTGTTTCAAGAAGATAAATAATATACTTCAAGTGTGTTTTCTGGCATACTTAGGTGATTCACTTGTAGCAGTTGTAGGAGTTTCTTAATTTAATAAGATAGAATAGTTTTACATATAGATAACTATAGATATAGATTTTTTAATAGAGAGATGTATGTGATATGTAAGAATGAATGTAAATAGTAAGAATCAATACAGACAATGCATGTGTATTTTGTAAAGAGAGTGAGGAAGAACTGGGAGCACACAATGACAATTCGAAAATCCATTAATGACTCAAATGCCAGCACCTCTGTATCCATGCAGGGTGCAATATCCATTAGGTGAGGATGCTTTTCAGAGTCCCATGATTTCTCTCATGGAATTTACCAAATAGTCCTTGGTCAAGCTCTGTACTAAACTTACGTGTTGTGTGAAGAATCAGCAACAATTCTGGAAACGGGAATCATACTCCAATATTTTACCCAACAGTTTTATGACTAACTTCGCATTCCTATTCTATTAATCTCCACATTAATCTTATTTCATTAATCCTGAAACAAACAGTAGATTTGTCTTCCCTTTAGTGCTTCGGCATGCTGTAGATACTCCATCCTAAAGCCAGTGTCAGATAAACAACTCCAAAAATCTACCCTAAGAATGAAGCTACGTAATGATGGCAAACCCTTAACTGCTAAAAGCTAGGAGAAGAGGAAGGTCCCGCTTCCTTTTTTCTCCTTTCTTCTGCCCTTATTCCTTGCCTTGCAATTCCCCTGCATTCCCTTGGGAATGTGCCCTCTGCAAGCCTGTACAACATCACTCAGGTTGACTTTGCAGCGAGCGTTCTCCGAGGCGAAGCAGCTGGATCTGCTGATGGCAGGTTCTGAAACGTGCCAGAGCTGGCGCGAGGTATGTGGGAATAGCTTGTGGTGGGAATCAAGGAGCCGGAGGGTGATAGGAATTAAACCTTTTAGTACTGAGAAGCTACTGTACCTATTTAATTTTTACCACAAGTGATTCAGTTAAGATCATGCAACAAGTATGTTAGAAAGCAATAAAATCTAAAACAGAGGAGCTTTGTTCTGAATTTGCCTCTTTAACAACATGACTTCTGTTCCCTCAGTAATAAAATCTTGTGTGGCACTTTATATGTGCCATGTTTTACTGTACAGCTGTGTGCCATAGAAAGTTTTAATAAGACATCATGCCATTTATGTCTTAAGAAGTATAATAGTAGTCCACGCAATCTACATTTCTGTTTCAGCTTCATAATGTGAAGTAGGACAGGAAAGAAAATTTGGGGGGTGGTTAGAAATGAGGTGAAGATCTCATTTAATTGTCATGTTTTGTATGAGCAATATTGCATAATCCATGATCTATAACCCAATGTTTGTTTCTAGTTTACCATCAGGGTCTTTCAGAAAAGAAAATATCATGTTAAAGAAATGGATGCAGAAGGGAAATCTGTAAAACTTACTAGATAGTAAGGCATTGGTCATTTTAGGAGGAAAAAGTCAGACTACACACAATTGCACTCAATTTTATGCTAGTTCTCCAACTCTGACATCCTATGGATTGGTTAAAAAAAATAGTCAAACTAACCCTAAATCAGTCATATTTCTCTTAATTTTGTTATAAGAAACTTTTGTTTAAGTTGAGAGCTTTTTTTGCTACTATTTTCTTTTACAAAGATTGAACAGGGGATATTTAGAAGTCTTTAAGACTAAAATATTCAATCTTTTTTATTTTTTTCCCTTTTCCTCACCCAGAAACTTACAAGGAAAGTAATGTTAAATGTTCATAACACTATCTTTAATTACTACACCCCACACCCAAACGCTCCTGAATGCTGGGAGAGTGAGTGTGGATCTGAGTTATTTCTGACTCTTGTCTAGAGTACTTAGACTGTGCTGGTGCTGCTTTCTAGGTTCATTTAATAATTTCATTTCTTTTATCTAAACACACATCTACTAGCAGGGCAAGACTTATTGGCAGCAACCTTTCCTCTCACTGTGTTCAGTCTCTGATGCTGAAAATGGTGGATAATGGAGAGGGAGGCTTCAAAGGGAACATCAAGACATTTTTGAGAGCAACAGGGGCAAATTTAAGGGAGTTAATTGACACTGCCATAAAAATGGGAAACACCTGAGCAAATATATCATGGATCAAAAGAGAAAGAAATGGCCTACAGAAAATCAGAAGGAAAAGGAAAATAAAATGCATTCCGAAACCTAAGAAACTCCTCATGTAGCTTTGTTACATTAGTTTTAGAGGTGCAATCAAGCTGCAAAAATCAGATTTTGTACACCCCAGAGTTCAGGGTATTAAATCCAGTGCTTTGATTCACACCCTTTTATACTTGATAGTAGTATAAGCTTACTGAAGAAAAATAATTGACTATGCCCTCTGATAACTAAAACATTACCACCGAAGAGCTTTTGTCCTTAATATTCTAAAGGTAAAAACACATTTTCCTCACTCAGTAGGGAATACGTATGAAGTTTGATTATTTGTTCTGTTATTTTTTCCTTCTAAAATATCTAGAGGTTTGTTCTAGCTACACTTAAAGTATGACTATGAATGACAAAGTTAACATTTTTTAAGACATATCATTCTTTTACCAGTTGGCAGTAAAAGGATGAAATTTCTCTGCTCCTCCTCCTCAATGAAAATGAAATCATATGGGGGTTTGTTTAAATTTTATTTTATTTTGAAGCCCTAGAAAAATGAAATCTTACAAAACTTAAGAGCAGGAAAGAAAGAACATAGGTTAGAGGAAATGACACCCAGCATATGGAGGGCCAGATACTGAAAGTAATCTTGATATGATGCAATAAAACACTTTGTAGATGTCTGTGCATATATACCTTTAATTGCATACATATGCTCAACTGCTTTCAGTCACATTCTATTCTCCTCCCTTTATCTTCAGTTTATCTACTTAACTGCCAGATCTTCTGCACAGTGACCTTGTTTTCATAGTTACTGCAAAGTACCAACCACCTTTAGAGTGCTATAAAAAATACTAAGAGAAGCATCATTTCTGGAAGGTGATTACTCTGAAAACAGTATGTCACCTAGCAGTCACTTCCTAACTAATGATTACTGAGCTACCTTCACAACCAGAGGTACCTCCAAAACTTTGTGGTTAAATATGTAACACGCCAAGTTTTGTTGTAGGTAACACAATGACTATTAAACAGCCCATTTAGCCGAGCTTTTTTGCATTCTGGGTAATTACAACGTTAACTATGATCTAATTCTATGTGGATTAACTATGAACTAATTCTTAGTTATGATAAATATCAAGTTAAAATGTGAGTGACTTAAAAAGTGTATTACTTGTAAATGGTGTGGAGCTCTTCACCTAGAGTCATTTTTCTTTGCAACAGATGAGCCCAAATGAAAATACTGGCCACCCTCTGGTCCTAAAAACCTATTCACCATTGCTTCCCAAAGTCTGGGAATTCAGGACAGACTGTCAAATACAGCAGACCATACGGATGAAAGTAAGTAAGAGAAATCAAACTGAATAGCTGCTGCATGCAGGAGCTAATGGACCTTCTAGCTGGCTGGTTTGCCTGTGCTGAACTTCCCAAAGTGTCACTGTACCCAGAGCTCCCTGTTATCCCATGTCGAGGCCAGGCAACCAGTCACAGAAGCATGATAACGTTGGTTACATTACAGACAACGTTATGACTTGCCAAAAATGTGGAATTCCCATTATTTGAAATGTTTATTAAAAGTGAGGAGAAAGGGTTGTTTTGTGGTTTTTTTTTTTTATTTTTTAAAATATGCAATTTCAAATCATATGGCTATAATACTTTGTAGGGTCTATTCTGAATTGTAGACAGGTAGCTTTGGTGAATAAGTGTATCTGTTGTAGGCAGATGTCTCTGAATGTATAGGAGAAAAGATGCAATGAAAGCCTGTCTGTTCTGTCCTTTGTCCATACAAACTTTGTCTCCAGGAATTCAGTAGAGATTTTTTCATTAGCTACAGTGAATATTAGAATTATGTAATCATAATACCCAGATTCCTGGTGACATGTGCAGAAGCTCACAATTTCAGAGAAAAGCAAGAGTATTTATATATCCATCTTCCATTGTAAAAGGGATTTTAAAAACGGTCTATAACGTCACATTAAAGTAAGGGAACACATAAACTAGGGGAACAAGTATCAAAGGTGAAAATGTTGACACTATAGCACTGCAGGTCTTCTAGCTATCTGCTACTGGCTCATCAAGAGACACAACTTTGAGTATGTTCCTTTTTGTTGCTTATGCTACAATGTCAAGTTATATAAGCCATTATCAGCCGTGGTCTCTGCTATCAGACTGTCACAACCACGGGGAAAGGGATTAACGTTCACGCTGGCATTAGCTGTCATTAGTCCACAGAAACCGAGTTGTATACACACCCAGATATAGAACTAAATATACCAAATACTTATGACTCAGGAGTTAAAAATATGTTGACCCAGGAAATAAAATAGAAAATAGCAAAAAACAACAACAAAAATCCACCTCGCGTTGAAAAGCTGCTTTCTGGTAAATAAAAGTGGGGCCAGAGGTGACATCAAAGGAGAAAAAAAATGTTCCGTTAAGTGAAGACATTGACAGTGCACTTAACGAGACTAGCCATACACGTCTAGTGGCATTTAACATGTCCCTCGGGAGCGTTCCTACGGGGCTGTCAGCTAGGACACGGGAGCTACAGGGGACCTGGGCCATCCTGGAGCAAGAGCTGGCAGCCAGGCAGTAAAAGGACCAGAGAACAGAACATGCTTCACTTAAATAAAGTATTAGATTTATCTGTGTGTGTATATATGTTTGTATGTGTGTGTATGTATTTATATATACACTATATATGTACACGCATGCAAGTTTATTTAATTTTGTATTAACATATAGATTAAAGAGAAAAATGAAATATTCAGATTCTTGGAAGTCAGTTAAATGAACCAGGTTTTCAGTCTACACAGATGGAAAAAGTCTGTTTACAGAACAGGAACAGAAATAATCCCAAAGTATTTTTACTAGATCAGACTCAGACTATTTTTTCATTGTTGTTCTGTCTTGAAATTCACACATTCCCGGTACTTGCCATTTACTATAAAAACAATGCATTTTTCTCTAGAACTGGAATAGTAATGTCTAATACTTAGCAAGTGAACATCCAGGTACTTAGACAAAACCACAAACTATGACACAAATACAAAATAGAATACGTGACTACCGTGGGATATTCTGTAGGATGCCACAGTTATACAAGACTCCTGATTGACTTAATCACATCTATACCCACTAACATTGCATACATACAAAATTAGGGTTTGGGTCTTTTTTCCTCACGGGAATCCAGCCACATCTCGGAGTCTAGACCAGCCAGCCTGGGCTAGCGTCTGGCTCCTCCAAACACCATTTCTGGCGAGAACGACTCTCCTTGGGGCACGTTACGGTAAGGGGAGTATCGGCGCTAGTTGAGCGTCGGTCTCCCCCTTTCCGACTCAGCACTAGCTGAGCGTGAGAGTCCGTGCCTACGGCATCAGATGAATGTCATCCACTGAATTCACTGGGCTTTGAGAAAGGGAGGAGATGGAACTCTGCTTCGCTGTGTTATCTGCTAACCTGTTCAGCACTGGCTTTAGTCTAGAACGACGAGTTCGATATTTGGCCGTCACAGATACCGTGTTACGTAAATGTATTTCCCTCTGTATTTTAATTAGTTCAGACTTTCTAATCTGCTAATTCTGTTGGGAGGATGTTGAAGGTGAAGGTAAGATAGATGGAGAGGAACAAGAAAATTTCATAGACACATTGTCTGGAATCTAATCCAGGAAATCACTGAAAAATATTCAACAGGAAAGAAGGAGTGAGAGAAAGGACTCAGAAGGGGCCACATAGGTATGGAGACGCATTTGTTTTCAGATCTCATATTAAGCTTGTCATATTCATCAAGTTTATCTTAGATTAGATTTCTGCTTTCATACAAATTAACTTCAGAAATAGGAAATGTTTTTAGTTTGCTCATTTCAGGTAAAAGATGGGGGTAGTTCTTCCTCAACACCGAGTCTTAGGGTCTCAGGGTCTTAATATTGCTAATAATTCTTATTGTTACTAGATCCCATGCTGATCATGTATTTTGGAATCACTTTCATTGTCAGCTGCATATCATAGTCATCCTGTGATAATTACCATATACAATTTCCTCTTCCTAGGCTTATAACAAAAATTCTTGTTAACAGTCCTTGCACTTGCGTTAAATTTCAACACATTTTGTTATACTGATATAATCCAGAGCACTAGCATAATCCACCCTTTATGGACAACTTGGAATCCTCAAAAACCTTCATCAGTCCTCGTCTCCCCTGCTTCCTGCCATGCCTTAGTGTCAGGCTCTTCATATCAACCTTCATTCCAGGAAGCTATTTCCCGGAACCACAGATTAAGCCTACTCTGAAAAAATAAATAAATAAAAAAAAATCATATTCTTGCATCCCAATAATCAAACATCCCTAAACTGTTCTCATAGCTTTAATACAGTCTGGCTTCTAATCTTCAAAAATCTCCTTATTTCTATGCCTCTAGGAAGTCTCCTGAGCTTCCATTTCCACAGCTGGCTATGCTCACACTTCTGCTCTCACAGTGCCAGTTATCCATCCCACTGACAGTGCAGTTCAGTAGCATTTTCTCCGCTGTTATATCCATTTCAACCTCAGGTGTACCTCAGCAAGACCCATCACCTTGTTCCTGGCAGACAGCGGAAAGTTCAATTTCCTGAATCAGCTCTAGGGTCAGACCGTGAATTTCTCCTAACATGCAGGTTTCAGTAATGCAGATTTGACACTTCCTGATGTGGATATGAATTTCTGGTCTTTTGCCTTCTGTTCTTTTAAAATATAATCCTGCCTTTAGTTCTTCTGTATTTCAGTTTTGCTCCTCCTGGATCTAACTCTCTTGCTACCATTGAAACACATTTTTCTTTTGCAGAGTAGGGTTTTGTTTTGGTTTTTAAATTTATTTATTGATACATTGGTTTTCTTTTTTCTTTTTTCTTTTTCTTTTTCTTTTTCTTTTTCTTTTTCTTTCCCTTTTTCTTTCCCTTTTCCTTTTTTCTTCCCTGTTCGTAGTATTATTGCTCTTTTTATCTCAAACACTTAACAAAAATAGCATGGTCTTATGTGACTGTTTAGAAAGGAAAAAAAAAGACAAAAAAGAGTCTATCTGTTGTTGATGACATCCTACTAACATACTAACAAAGTACTGTGACGGTCTGATGAATTATAGTCAATGTCTCAAACATTCGTTAAAGAACTTCGGTGGAGAAAACGGCCTCTGCAAAATCTCTGGAGTTTTGTGAACAGGACAATGTGGCCGGAGGAGAGGACCCCACGGAGGGTGGGATCGCACTTCCCCAAAGCCAGAATTCCTTATTTTAAGTGACCAGGAGAAGGAGCCCAGCGTGTGTGCCTGGCAGAGGGGGCCCCATGGAGGACGAGATGTGCTTCTATCGTAAGCGGTCGTGCCAGCAGGGAAAGAGAGGCAGCTCCCCAGTGAACCCCCCCCCAAAGCTCCCCGACTAATTCCAGAGAACCCCGGGAATGGGAACTGCGTGTCGAGACCATCAACCAACTCACTATAAGAGAAGGGAGAAGGAGTTCCCAGCGCGCGCCCTGCGGAACTGGATCTCTGCACTGGCTGGACCAACGCTGGACCCGGGACTGGTGAAACCCTCTTCTTCTCTCTTTCTTTCTCTCTCTCTCCCTCTTCTTCTTCCCTCTTTTCCACAGTCCCCACACCTCACCCTTTTAAACATAAACCAATGACCAAGTCTGAGACTCGGAGCGGGTCCAGACACCCCTGAGCTCCTCTCTGAGAAGGGGGTCTGCTCTGAACCTCGTGGCTCAATGGGAGGGCTCTCCTTCTGACACAGTTTCGTGTTCCTTTTTCCGTTTCTTTTTCTACACCTCCCTTCT
>JAVJGG010000008.1:1938739-1955808 GCA_035590195.1 Aviceda cuculoides
ACTTAATGACGTGATGCAAGGTTCATATTGATAAGTTCACTAGTATGTGGGCAAAGTTAACTTGGTTGAATAAATGTTGGTTGTTGTTTGAACTCCTCTGGTGTCGTTTCATCTTAATTCTGACAAAGGAAGTCCATGAACTTGAGTCACTCCAACTGTGGGACACAACAAGTACATAACTCTATTTCCTTGTAAACAGCAGAAATTTTAGGAAATTAATGTTTTTAGTATCTCTGACCTAAGCTAGTTGTAACTGTACTTCACAGAAATTAATGTTACATAGTGCAAATCAGTTCAAAGTCAGACAATGAATCCTTTCCCAATTCCTTGGAATTGATCAACACAGTAGTCAGAAAGCAGGAGACTCCAGAGTCTCTTTTTATTAATAGTTATCCCCAAAAGCTCTGTCCCAGTGCTGTTGTCTCAGTCTCAAGTGCCCAGGACTTGAACCAGCAGTGCTCTGGCATCCTCCATCAGACACTACTTGCAGCTCCTTCACAACCAGAAATATTATTTACCAGTGAAATGGACTCCATCTACACGGAAGATGCATCTTTATTTTTGGAAAAAACATACTGTGCAAGGAGCAGAAATTGTTAGCGCGGCTCCTATTTGACTATATTTCCATCCTGTTATGTACTTAGCCAAATTACTTGTGGATTTTCTACTCCATTCTTCACTTTTTTTCAGTATTGCCTACCTGTCCATCCCTTTACTCTTTCTAAAAGCATTTTCGAGGCAGGCCAAGAATGCTTAATGTGTTCTGCTGCCTTCTGGGATGGAGCCAGAAAACCCAGAATGGCATTCATTTTCCGGTTTAGGCAAATCTAAAAATAAATCTCTCGTTGTAGCAGTAGACTCATAGAAAATATTTCACATCTCTGCATCTCTGAAGAGAAAAACTTCTGCACTTTCTCAGTTTCATTTTGTTTTCCAGTCAGAATTCCTGAGTCTTTTATTTGGGAAACAACTACAAATCAGTTTCAGACTGTCAGCTGTGAGTCAATTACAGATAATTTGTAAACATCAGTTTTTATGCAAAGATTTTAGTTGGATCATCCTATCATCCAGAGACAAAACCAGGCTGAGAAGCATGCTGTGCCTCAGACATCTGCAGTGGCCTTCCGTAGGTGCTAGATGTTTGCATAAGCTGAAAGACGCCGCTTTGATTTGTCATGGGCCTTTCATTACTGTAAAAGAGGTTTTCCTCCTCTTTTTACCTCAATTTCCCAAATCTGTGATCCATTGCTGATCACAGTGTTGATTACAGAAGTAAAGCTATTGGCAATCTATGGCATGTCAGTTACTGAGTTTCTCTAGTGTCGGTACAGAATCTGGTGGAAATTTTATGTTTCTTTGGTTTTCCTCCAGAATAAGGGTAAGGCAAAGGTGAACGCTCCAGGTTTTTATTAACCTTTTGAGAAGTCTGTTTTGTATAAGCAAATATTTACTTAATAGGTCAGTATTCCTCGCTACAGCATCTCTCTGAACTCACACTAGCACATCCTATGGGCTTGACAGATCAGGAGTCCTGATTCCAGGTTCCTCAATTCTAAGCAAAAAAAAAATAAATCTCAGAATATCTTTCAGCCCCACAGAAGGCAATATATTCTCGATCTAGGTGTACTGTTTGAAGGAAACACATTTTTCAGCTGCTCATCATCAGTTTACATTGCCAACCTCAAATCCCAGCAGTTGGTGGGATCACTTGTTCGTTCTTGTTCTTAAAAGAAACATGACCATCTTTGCAAAACTGCTTTAAATAAAAATAAAATTATTGGTACTGCCCTTGTGAGGAGAGGGTAAGTAGCACATACTACAGTAATATTTTTCAAATGGAAAACATGTAACAGTATTTAAACCAAAGGAATGATGTTGAAAGATATAATGCAGAAGACTTTAAGCTGAAAGTTTGTGCTCCTGTTTACAAGCATACATAGGTCTCATGAAATGTTATTTCTATGGCCACCTGTTACAATCTCACATAACATCCAGTTGTACAGAAATCCTGTTTTCCCAAGTGGTTTTAATAGAACACGATTATTATATTCATCAACAGCTATCTTCTTCAGAAGGACTGAATTGCCAAAATTAAGGGCCTTGGAAATTACGACTGTACCATTTACAGTTTTAAGCAATGAAGAAAATGAATTTTTTTTGCATTGCAGTTAAATGAAGTCTGTTCCATGTACCTAAGAAACAGCAATAAGCTATTCAGGGTATTTGGGGTTTTTTTGACTGTCGTTTGCTTTGAACAGCTACATCTTAAAGAATAAGTTGCTAGAGAATAGTTTGGCACAAATAATCTTCAAATCATGGACAACTCTCTGCTATGCAACAAAGAGGCGCATTTGAAAAGGAAATTATAATTATTCCCCTTTTACAAGCTAGACAGTTGTACTTCTGAAACACCAGGGCTTTTAAGTGGGAGCTAAATTAATCTTTATTAATCCTTGTTATCATGATTGCATAATGTCTGGATTTAAATGTCTGATGTACAGCTCTCTGTTTCCTGCTTCTCTGGCAATCAGAAGTGTGAAAATAAACCTTACACTTTAAAAGAAACACTTCATTTGAAAAAAAATAGATATAATCATCTGTACTATTTTAAAAAAAAAGAGTTTTACTTCACACAAGAATAAATATACAGCATGTCAGAGTTTCAGACTTGCTATTTTATGTTAAAATATGCACTGCTACATGTCAGAGTTGTGAAAATGGGAGGTAAAACAAGAAGGCAGTTAGCCAAATAGGTATAGCAAGATTTTTTTCCATTAAGATTTTTATTTTTTTAGAATATTGCTCCTACAATTTAATGACAGCATTTAAAACACCCTCTAAAATGGTCTCTGTGTGCCCTACTGAAACTTCAAACTACCCTAATTAATGATTAGATCAGAGTCAAAAAACAAAAACAGGTTTGAGTTTGGGTCTTCTTGTGCTTTTTTACAAGCTTCTATGCTGCAGAAATGAGCCATAATTCAAATAACCACTTTCAAACAACAGACACAGTGTATAATGCCGTTTAAAATACTTTCTGCAGACACATCATTAGTTTAGCGTTAGGTTTACATTAACTTTACCATTGCAAATCTAATTGTTGAGGAGACTAACTTTATTGCAAACGTGTTCTGCCTAAACAAGCTTAGAAAGACTACCCAGCTGGAATAGATTTCTTACTTAAGTACATTAATTCTCAAAAATTAATGCATAGTTTAAGGTTAAAAACTACTGTCAAAAGAATATTTTCCCAAGTTCTGTTTGGGCTCTTAAAATGATATTAAAAGTTAATTAAAATTATTATAGTTTAAATTCCGTTTGGTATTATAAAGTTAACACACTGAGTAACGAAAGTATATTTCTCTACTCTAAGTTTGTTTGTTTGAATTTGTGATGTTGTGGGAAGTCATTTCAAACTGCAATTTCACACTATATGGGTGAAATGTATAGTAAAAATAATAGCTGCAGCCATATTTCCAGAGAAAAATTGACTATTGACTCCTGTTTAGACAAGTTGATACAAGACTTGTATTAATTCAAGTGCAATGTGCTGTGAAAAATGTGTATCTACTGTTTAAATGATAACGCAGACCTTGTGCAAATGTCTTTCACAGCCTTTTATGTCTCCAGCGGCTCATTCATGATCAATAAGTGTTTAAATTTTCTCTAATAAGTAGCCGATTCTTAAGGGCTGACACAATGGGTTGTGCAAGACTAACTGCACCTACACTGACAGAACAAGCTGTTCTCGAGAGCAACTTCCATAACCACAACCTAGCTTAGATTATATGCAAACTAGCTTCATTTCTGTGGCCTTCGTGTTGCATCCCCAACGCACCGTCAGCAGGGCCGGCTTTGACAACGGGTACATCATTGTCTTTAACGCAAGTCTCAGGAATTCCCTCCGGCATTTCCAACACGACGCATGACCTGGGAGATCTCCTCAGCATCAAGTCACGTACCACTAGGCGACGCGCTGTGCGCCCATAGCTTTCCTACGGACAGAGCCTTTGAAAGCTTTGCCCGTTCTCATCTTGTGCAGTTTTGAAGCATACGGCAGGAGGAAGAATCCTCACAGAGTCAAAGATCTTCCAGTTGAAAAGTCAGGAAGCATGTTTCTGTCTTGCTGAAACAAAAGCCCATCACTTCTTGTCCTATATGTAGGAAGAAAAATGTATCTTATATATATTTATTGATTGCTGAAACCTTATGCATACTTGGAAGGTTTTACTGCATTTCCTTTCAAGCCATATAACATCCCTGCTAAACTCTTGATCCTAAAATCAAGCATTGCAGCTAAAACAGAGTTGTCGTTGCTACACTGAGTATCATTGTTTGTCCATTCCTAGTGTAGCACTTTGGAATATTTCCTCTGTGTTTCACTGCTGTATGTAAACTTCCCACCTTTGAGTTCACCCTTCTTCATAACCCAGCAGACCTAAATGAATTCCTCTTAAGAGTCATTTAAGAAGATAATACTTACTAGAAGTTTGCTATAACCTCCTGAGAGGCTGAGAACGGGTGTTCTCCCCTGAGTGATTCTAGTTAGCCTCCAAGTCAAGTCAAACAAATCAATTTGAACCACTTCATTTAAACCATTCTCAGGGGCCAAAAATACATATTAAGTCAGATGCCTTATTTCATCTGAGAGGAAGTCACCAACAACTTGACGTACTTGCTTCTTAAACTGTTTCTTAGGTGTAATTGATGATATAAATCAATTTTAGTGTAAAGGAAAATAAGCTAGATTAAATCAAATCCACAGATGTTTTACACCAGTGTGGTCTGACTTTGTCGTGAGATATCAGAGATTATTCTATGACTAAAAATGTTCATACAGTGATTACATAGGTTCTCAGTTAAAAAAACAAAACTACGAAATGACCACTGGATTTTATGCCCATGAAGATGAAGTAGTGTGTTCAGTATTAAGAGTAGAGCTTTGGTTTACATTTTGCTTGCCCCAGATTCCATCTGCTGTGTTTTGGGTTCAGTACATACTAGAGTGACCAATATGTCTGTGCAAAACATGTTAGAATATTAATGCAGTCATAGCTTTAGTTATCTTTCCTTTTCTCAAGTATACCTCAGATAAAAGTTGTTCTATTTCACTGATCATTCATATTACTTACTTCTGGACTTTCTCCATCACTCTTTAAAAGTGATACCCATAAGTCAACATATTAGAGCAGCTAAAACTTTGTTAGTAGACTGGAAAATTATTCATACTTCTGTAAGTAATTTCATAAGATGTATGAACAACTGTGTAAAACTTTTTTTTTTTTCTTTTCTTTTTTTACCCAAGAATCTGACATTTCTGGCTCATTTTCGTTTTCTGGGGATGTCATTCACAGGATTTTACCTTAGAAAACCATAATGCTTGTTCAATGCATAATGGATAATCCCAAGTGTCACAAAGCAAAAAAAAACCCCAAAAAACAAAGCAAAAGTAAACAAAGGAAAAGTTGATTCACATATCATCAGTATCTTCCCAAAGTCAAGGCTTTTTAAGCTTTCATCTGTTTTACTAATTGAGGATAGCTTTGTTTGATGCATGTATAGCATACTCAGTTGAAAAGTTTGCTTAGACACACATCAGAAGATTCACAGGTGTGGGAGATGTGATTCATTGTAAGAAATACAGCAGTTTCTTTTCTAATACTGAGATCAATTCAACCTTAATTCATTATTATGAATTCATTATTATGAACTTCCAGAGAGAATTAATATTCTGAAACACTTAATTATCTGAGCAAGAGAAAAATAAAAGGATTAGTATCAGTAAATATCTTCAGCGTTTGTAGCCAAAACTTGGAAGAAAATTTGGATGCTGCACCTTTAAATATTACTGGTTTTTGTAACTTCCAAATAAAAACCCAAAAGCTCCACCGGGGCACTTTGCACCTTCTCCTTGGATAAATTGGACTTTCTTCCTGCAGCTATGATATCATGTTGCATATTTGGAAACTTGACACATGTCACACTGAGGACAAGAAGATTAAAGTACTTTCCTTTTCCACTGTTTTCCTGACAATTAATCCTATATTGCCTCAAGACCTAGAATATGCAGCTTGCTTAATAATGCTCTTTGAACTTTGCAATGATTGATCTATTGCAATTAAACTTTGAACTCTGAATATTACCAGGTCATCTTATTGTTGGCAGTCGTAGACCTGTGAGTCCTCTTTAAAATGAAATCCTATGGTTAAGTCACTGATCCAAGAGAGGACAAAACCCGTATCATCTAAATGACCAGCCATGCCCTTCCTTGCAGGAGGAAATAAAAAGCTGGAAAAGAGCAGTAACATTGAAATGGGAATGTATTTCTAATAAAAACGTTGAATTGTGTAATTACCATTATTAAATAGGTCCACTACTCCAGTACAACATTTCAACATAAAATACACACAGTGCTGTGCTAGAAACCGGAGTTCTCGGGAGCTTTGGACAGATCGTTTTCCTAAAAATGCCAGGTTACTGACATTAGATTTTCCCTCTCATATCCAAGCTCTCCAGTCAAATTGAGAAAGAAAACCCCTGCCCCTACAGTAACTTTAATTTCCTTAGTGGTTCGGAGCCTCCGATGAGATGTGGCAGAGAGAAATTCAAGCTTCTCTTCAGCACCAGGTAGACCAAGGAAAATTGTGTCTTTCAAATCTCACTGAGTCCTCTGAACATTGAAACTTGGTGGATTTCTCTAGTGCGATTCATGCTTCTTTGCTCATTAACTTCAGCTTTGAAATTTTCTCAGTATTTGAATACCAGCAACTTTCAAGGTTTCTTATGAAATAGAACAATCGCTTTTTACCTTTTGACCTTTTGCTGTCTCAGCGGGAAGCCATACTGTTCTTAGTTTTTTCCTATTTAGATTAGTGACAAAAACTAAGATAGTTTGGATACCTTCTTCTGAACTGTGGACTGACCCATGTGTTGCACAGTAGGCTTGAAATATGGAAAAAGATCTGACTTAAGTTTTGCTTTAATTCTAAGTACTTAGAAGTTCAAATACTAATCCAAATAATCCAGGTGTGGAAGAAAGAATTGGCAATTTTTGCTGTGGTAGATTTTCCTAAAATATTTCCAGAATATTTTATGAAGGCATATTTTGTATGTCTGCAGATGAGTCTATTTAAAGATGAGAACAGTCAAATAATCCAGACAAGGCAATAGGATATTTGAAAGTCTTGAACGGGAAGTAAGACTTGACACTGAATAGATGCAAAGAATTAAATATAAAATATGCAGGTAGATATAGACAGAGACATTCTAGAGAAGGATATAAAGACTGCTTCCAAAAGGTTTCTTTTCAATAAGAAAATAAACTGGGTTTTAAGGTGTTCATCTATCATGGCATTATGTGTAGTTAGAATTCCCCATCATCAAATTAATGAACAGCCACATTCCTTCCTTCAATTTCTTCTAACTGTCCATGCCATCTTCTGTTCCCCTTCATTTTAGACATTTAAAAACAAGAGAGAGAAAGAAATGTCAATTTCCATATTTGTTTTCTAGCATTTGAGTAAGAATAAAGAGTAACGTATCCTCAGAAACTCTTTGAACCTTTACCACCTGCAGATTTCCACAGATGTCTAAAACTAGTTACTCTGAAAAACACATTACAAAGAGACAGGGAGAACTTTTAAAACAAGAAAAAAATAGCGCTTCTTCAGCTTTGCAGTATACTTTCCTTTTTCCACTCAGAGAAGATAAACCATTAGTTTTCATCAAACTCACACAATTTTCTCCATACAGGTCCAAAAATAAGAAGGCAATACAACCGATTTTAGTGACTTACAAAATCCAAAGGTTGTGCCTCCCCACTTTCTTCCCAAAATGTGGCTGTCCATAGGCTACGTAGAGAGTGTACACAATCTGCACATCTTTACCAGATCTCTTGCTTCATAAAACAATCCCCGCTTCTTCTCGATGGGCTCCTCCATGAAAAAGCGTGACTGTGAGCCGTTCGCTGCTGCCACACTGACTCACGTCGCCTGCTCCTGGTTGCTGTTTTTCCAGGAGCCCCCTCTGGGCCGGGTCCCTCCGGAAGGTTTGGATGAGCTGCTTCGGAAATGACTGTCCGCTCTCCCTTCGCGGTACCAGACGCGAGAGGAGCTGTGCCGGCTCAGGTAGAAGAACAGCGTGTTAATACAACTGATTCACAAGGAGGAAGGAAAAATAACAAAATCCGAATGATTTCGCCTATACCATAGATTTGGAGAGAAACAGGAAAAAAAAAAAACCTCACAAAACAAAACAAACCACCAAAACTTCCAAACACTTAGAAACATAAAACCATCACTGTCTGAGGAGAGGCTTAGATGGTACCGTGATAGAAAAAGACGTAATTGCTGAGGAGAGAGAAAATCATCGTACGCGTATGAAATTCTGGCTTTGCAATAACACTGGAAGAAGGAATTAAGCATGGCACGATTTGTTATATACTTCCTCAGTGTATAAATTCAATACAGCCTTTTTCTTTATCCACAACAAATGCATTTTTTTAGACATCTAATGTTAGCCAGTTGCTTTTTCATTTTGCTCATTTAGTTTTCCCAAAGGTAAACTTGTCCTGTTGACTGAAAGACAGTGCTTTTTATTATCCTTATAGGTTATCTGAACTTATATGGGGCTGGGGTATCTTTGGATGATTTAAAACGTGAAGGTGTGGTTGTGAATGAATGCTTCCCTTGACTGAATTCAAGGTCACGTGAGGGAAAATGAAGAGCAGGCAATGAACTCTAGAGAGTGTGCTCAAGGGTTTACCTGGAAGAGTAGAGCAGATTCTCAACTTCTGAAGAGAATTCTGTTTAATGAAGGTTAACAGGCAGGAAAAAGAAGTTAAAGATTGACTCTAGACTTCTAGGGTAAATTCTCAGAGACCAACCTACTCACGGACTTGAGTAACGAGGTCACTGGAGAAAATGAGTAAGTATATTGCTGCTCAAGAAAATTCACAGCAGAATGCAACAAGATCATCCAATTTCCTATACTATTCCACTTTAATCACAGCATTTTTTCCTACATTTTATACACAATAGTCAGGAAACATTAAGGAAATCACTTGTTCAGAAAGCTTACAAAAGTTACATATTAGCTTTCCAAGACAAACCTTTACTTCCAAAAATTTACAACACTTAGTGTGCCTATAGTGAGATTTTCAATTGTTTAATATATTTTCAAATCTCTCCCCAATGTATTTAATGTTTTTTTCCCATTTACTGTTAAAAAAAATCACACTTTCTAGTTCTCTCTTTAAATTATTTTCAAGTGTTTCCCATGGATAATATATTTTAATAATATACAAGCACCATTCTCAAAATGAAATTATTCCTTATAGTACCAAAGAGGTATAGTTTTAATGTCTTTGGGGGGATTTTTCTGTGTTTCAGTTCCAACTTATTTAACTTTACCTACATATCCAATATTCTTAGACCTGGCACTCATCATGTTAGCCGGCTAAGACTGGCTAACACGTCATTGCTTGTTCCAAAATGATTTGAGATTGAAAGCTTCTTTCATCTTCCTTCCCCTGTGCACTGACTCACCTTCCACCTTTACAAGAGATATGTTATTATCTTGTTCAGCTGACTTTACTGCATCAGCTCTGACAGGAAGATAAAGTTTCCAGTTCCATAGTACCTGTCATTTCTCAAGAAATTTTGTCTGAAAGGAACATAAATATGAATTACTTTTTTAAAACCTCCTGCCATAGTGAAAGGACTTTTCAGGAACTGGAAATATTTTTGTTCAGGCTTGAGGAAAAGCTTTAACTTTCCAATGTTATTTTAATCAATGAAGAACTGTACTGAACAATGACAAACAGTTGTATAACTACCATACAAAGGCTGATAACAAAGATGAGGATAAAGTAGTTTTGAATACTAAATCTAATGCAGAATGCAGACAACCTACATGCTAAAGGCAGGGTAGGCATTATCCCCTCTACATGACTAATACATTCACTTGTCCACTGATGCTCAAGTAATGTGAACTACTGTCAGATTTTGTAAAAGCAAATTTAATAAAACAAATAAAAAAATTTCCCCTACCTTACACAAAGTTTTATATCAGCTGGTCTCTCTGTGAGTTACTGGTATCATGTTTTCTCTGTCCTGACACAATTAAGAGTCCAATTTAATATGTAGGGGACAGGATATTATGTCTTCTGTGACTAGCATTATAGAAAGAAATTTTCAAAGAATTATATTATCTGCTCAGTTTGAGAGAGGGCTTCAGTAGCTAGGTTTGGGAGAAACATATTTTGAAGACTGACAAACATATTTTATATTTAGATGGACGTGGGGTAGCTAAGGAAGGTCACCCTAGATCAATGATAAATATCCAGTGCATAGACCTCCCACAAAGACTCTCACCTCACTCTTCCCCCGCCCCCCCAGAAGTAAAGAAAAGCCTTTTCTGTTAGTGCTGGGTTTTATTTTCAGCTCTCTGTGACCACAAGAGCTTGACATAAATTAGAACTGACCTCCATGTGTTCCAGTGGGATAGCTATGAACAGGAATGTGCAGAGACATACTTTAAAACCACTTACATTAAAATTGCTATGGCTGCATTCTCTGTTACTTGGCTAAAGCCAAGGTTTTAGTTCCTGCTGTTATTTTCAGGGAGATGAAAGGGGGAAAGGCTAGGAAGACAGGGAAGTCCAGTATAGATTAATTCTCCTTTTGTGTATATTGTTCAATAAAATGTAAATGAAGAGGATATTTTTATGTTTGACGAAGTGGTTACCACAAATAACTATAAATGACCCCTTCCTACTTGTTCCCAGCTGAGCCCATCCTACTCGGTCCTGAGTAGAAAAAACAAACCAAGAGAAAAAAAACCTTGACAGTTCAGCAAGACGAATGGAAGATGCAGTTGTGTCACTGCGGACTGAGAGGCAGAAGCATGAGCCCAAGCTGGTTCCCCCAGATATCCAATAAAATCCAACGAAAACTTCAAATCTGTGGTTGCCCGGACTTGAGATTTCCCTTGGATAGATCTGCCTGAGAGCCAGACCTTCCCATCACCCGCTGGCTGCAGTCACCTGGGTACTCAACTCAACGAGCTGCGGGCAACAGGCTTTCACACCAGTAGACAGTGAAACCAGACCCCCGAACACCTTCGCAGCTCGTTTTTACTGGGACTCCCAGCACACGGGGGTTCCCTGCTGCTGAACCATCAGCTGGAAGTGTTATGTCTCTGCAGCCGTCCTCCTCCTAGGGCTGTCTGGTGGCGTAAATCCTGAAAATGCACAGACGTACTCAAAGAAATTACGGGTTTTTTTCTGGGTTTTTCTGCTTTGGATTACTATTCCACTGTCTGAGGATATTCTGGTTCACAGAAAGAATTGAAAAGAAAAAGTCTTGGCCAACTGGATAGAAACTCTGTAATAAAATCATAGACAACAAAGAAGACAAGAATATGATTTGTGAATTCTTTTGAAAAAATATAATACAAATCTTAAATAAAATATACATTTAACAACTGTAATGCCAAGTTCGCACCTTTTTAACTTTGGGGTTTTGGTTTGGTTTTTTTTTTTCTAAAAATTCAGTAAGTTCTGCTAGCTGTCAGTGCCTGGACGTTCAGGGTGCTTTGCATATTCCAACCTCTTGCCCTTCCTTCCCCTCCTACCCACACACTGACACACGCATCAGCTGCTCAACATCACGCGCATTGATTTCCAGTTAATTATGTACTCAAAATTAGGTAAGATAGGAATTAGACAGGAAGCAGATAAAAAAAAAAAAAGTAGTCACTTTTTACAGAATGCCTTCATGACATGTGAGGTTGGAATTTTTATACTGTGTTTTCAGAAGGGGATTGGCTTTTTCTACTTATGGTACAATAGATGACATTATCATCAGATATAACCAATAAAACTATCAGGACTTTTTTTTTTTTATGGTCAGAGCTCTAGGTAGGCAAATATTTTCATTCTCAATCCTCCCCACCACCGCCCCAAAATTACAAGGTTTTAAATTATGACAGCTGATCAGCTAGGAACTTATAAGTGGCCATTATCCTTTTATTTGCAAAAGAAACTTAATAATTACCCGATTTTAAAATTAATATGTGTAATGAAAAAAGGACAGTTCTAAATATGGTTTTAATTCCTTTACTTCTCTCAGCAAGAGAACTCAAGTGTTTTTTGAAAGAAATGGCTTGACCCACTGCATTGGTAATTTTTTAAATAATGATCAAAAATAAATTAAAAAAAAAACAAACAAAAAACAAACAAACAAAAACCCCACCAAAACAAACAAACTATATTTCTTTTAGCAAACAAAATACCTGCAGCACTTTTCTTTTTTCACATAACCATAGTTAAGATTAAAGGAATGTGACTTGACTCTGTCTACCTCTGGAAAGGATATTACAACTATAAAACAACTTCTATAGCAGAAGCTATAGAAGCTATACCTAATGAAGTGTTTGAAGCATCTGTTGAATTATGTCATCCACGTTTTGCCAAAACGCATCATCCTAAATTACCAGGCAGAGCAGTGACCTCTGTCTCGTTCTCATTAAGACATTCCAGGAGTTTTCTGTGCAGTGTGTACAATGTAATTGCCATTAGTACTTTTGCTACTGCTGCAAGACACTTGAATTTGTGTCCTTCCTACAGCCTGGCAACATATTTACATGTGTCATTCACAAAGAGAAATCTCAATACTTGGACACTGGGGAAAGAAAGCAGGGAAAAATTAGGAAAAAAAAAAAAAAAAAGAATCATTTAAGTATATGAAAAGACATGCTTCAGTAGTGCAGCAGCTATTCCTGACTGGTACATTCTTCTACCTTCTAATGTTAATTTCAAAGATGTGAAAGATGCATGAAATAGCTCTCAAAGCAGAGATAACCCCAGATTTGTGTCTTCCATTCATTTGAACATCTTTCTTAGTTCAGAACCTGGCAACGTTCAGAGAAAATTAGTTTGCAGCAAAAATATTGACCTGAATTTTGTTACCATTTCATCACTGACAATTTGATGATACGTCGAACTGTTAGTTGCCATCTTCAACATTGGTAGTAGTCTCTGTGCTACCGGTAACAAGCAGTAGTATTAATGAGTATTAATGTTTCCTAAAAAAAATAATTCATGGATGATAAGACAATAAGCACAATAAAAATAAATCAAAAGAGAATAGCATGAATGTCTATGGCAACTGTTTATTATGAGGACAAAACCCACAAAGACTATTTCTTCTTTGGAGAACATTGTATCTAAATTTAGACACTGTTCAATTAAACACCTACTAAAAATATGTTAAATAATATTCTTTTTACCTGTTATATAGATAGATAGACTTCTCATTTAAAATATGTCTACTGACAAGATATAAAATGGTCCAGCTATGTGACTAGCCTTCTGTTAAACTGAGATTTTGCCTCCTGAGATTACTGAAGGCTTGTCTTCATCTCCAGACCCCAATCATCATGTTAAACAGAAATAAGATGTAAATATAATTATTTCTATAAAAACATTGCTAGTTACAGATATGTTGTATTCTAATCAGCAAGATAGACTCTTTCAAAATGTAAATTCCTCCAGAAGCAGTTAGCACAGCTAGTGTTAGATGTGGTTTTCCTAATATTTTACCTTATGCTAATTTACTTTATGCTGATTCTCATGGCAATGGAGAGGGAAATGTTTGAATCGCATCCAAGCAATGATTCATGCAATTTTAGAATAGAGTGAATGATTGTCTTTGTATGGAATAATTTGCTCTGGTAATATGCTTATTTCTTTCTATGAACTAAAGAAAGAGCAGACAAGATTCTGAAGTGGCTAAAGGTGGGTGAGATGCACCTTGCCCTTGTAGTCATAGCTTCCTCCAGGCTTCCTGTCTCAGAAAACCTCATGGTTTAGTAAAGTTCAATACTAGCCAGCCATCTAAACCAATTAGAACATACTAAGAAATCTCAACAGCAGTCTACTTCTGATGCAAGCTAAAATATTAAACAAGTAATCTAACAGGTCAGTAGGTTGGGTTTGGTTTTGGTTGTGGTTTTTTTTTCAGATGTCCTAATCCAAAACATGGAGGGTGTCATATATATAGAAAGTAAGGAGAAAATACTTCTGAAATTCCACAAGGTCTTAATTTTCAAAACTCATGTGCTCTTTCTGAAACATTTAATTATACCATTTTTATTTTCAGATGTGAGGCAGTACTGCAAATCTTCATTAAAAACACCCAAGTATTTAATAAGAAAATTATTCAAAACAACACATAGGAATTTTCACTGATGAGAAGAAAAGAGATCTGTTTTTAAATGAAATTACCTGCCAACAGAGCAGTAGAGTGTGTTACCTGAAAAAAATTTGGAAAGCACCAGCCAGAACACAGAAACAGAGGTCGTCACCTAATATGATCTTTGCCTCATGTGGCTGGACTGTCTGAAGGACGTGGTGGGAAAGGACAGTATTTTGGTTACTCATGAATCTGCCTGTATTCCTACTACCATTCTGATGCCCAATGCCATAC
The DNA here is from genome assembly GCA_035590195.1 of Aviceda cuculoides. Classification (NCBI taxonomy): domain Eukaryota; kingdom Metazoa; phylum Chordata; class Aves; order Accipitriformes; family Accipitridae; genus Aviceda; species Aviceda cuculoides. The sequence continues at coordinate 1,953,229 of JAVJGG010000008.1, forward strand.
ATCTTTTTTCAACATTTGTTTTTCAGTTGTTATTTCCTTATGCAATGTTTCTGTTTACTTCTTAATTTAATTCTCCAAGCATTCTCCTCCATCTTCCATGGGAGATATTTGATCTCCCACGCCAGATCCTCACTCAGGCTGTGTACTACAAACTTTATTCCAACCTTGGCTCCTCTTTTCTCTGCATTCAAACCAGCTTATAATTCTTGGATTCTGCAGGTAACAGAGGGCAATTTCCTTCTCTTGTTTTCAATGTTTATATGCTATGTATCTTGAAGCTTCTGGGAATAGTCAGAGAAAAATCGAGCTCACCTCATTGCAGCCTTTGGAGATTTTTGATGTAAAAGTCTAAGAAGCCTCCAGCAAACTCCTTTTTTTAGCACCTTCTCATTTGGCCAATATTTTGTGAATTTTGATAAAGGCAGTAAAACACATTCCCAACATAAAAATAATGATGGCAAAATGTCAAATTCCTGCTTTCAAGTATGATGGTTCTAGAACTGCTCAATGGAAAGGTCAATAATCTCTTTTCGGTATTGATTTTTCTAATAGGCATAATAACTGTGTTTTTTTTTTTCTAACTCTATGTGACCAGCAGGTCGAGGGAGGTGATCCTCCCCCTCTGCTCCGCTCTGGTGAGACCCCACCTGGAATACTGCATCCAGCTCTGGAGTCCTCAGCACAGGAGAGACATGGACCTGCTGGAGTGTGTCCGGTGGGGGGACACAAAATATATCGGAGGGCTGGAACATCTCTCCTATGTGGAAAGGCTGGGAGAGTTGGAGTTGTTCAGCCTGGAGAAGAGAAGGCTCCGGGGAGACCTTATTGCAGCCTTTCAGTGCTTAAAGGGGGCTTTTAAGAATGATGGGGACAGACTTTTTAGTAGGGCCTGTTGCGATAGGACAAGGGGTAATGGGTTTAAACTAAAATAGGGTAGATTTAGACTAGGAAGAAATTTTTTACGATGAAGGTGGTGAAACACTGGCACAGGTTGCCCAGAGAGGTGGTAGATGCCCCATCCCTGGAAACATTCCAGGTCAGGTTGGATGGGGCTGTGAGCAACCTGATCCAGTTGAAGATGTCCCTGCTCATTGCACAAGGGTTGGACTAGGTGACCTTTGAAGGTCCCTTTCCAACCCAAACTATCCTATGATTCTATTTCTGAAAGTAGAGGAATTTGAGTTTGTTCTGCTTTGGCTTTTTTAATAGATCCTATAGTAGACACTCAGCAAATATTTTTTAAACAAAACCCCTCAGAGTGAGAGGCTGTAAAGAATACAGAACCACATTTTAGAAATCAGCACACATTGCAAATTAAAAAGAAAATGTACCTCACTTATAGAAACAGAATTAACTAATTTGGTCTCTTACTGATACAAGTATGAAAAAAAAAAAAGGCAAAAAAAGCACAAATGTAAAAAACCACCTTTTTTGTGTAAAACTTTCAGATAATTCTTAGAGCAATTCTGGTTCTTTGGTTAATTCCTAGTATTTCAGAAAATGCTAATTAAACTATTTTAATCACAAAGTCATGCCACTTCAGATTTTTGAAACACTTATAAGAGATTGCCAATTTTTTTTTTCATTGAACCAACCAGCATAATCAAAACTAACACATGAAATCACTCCATCTTAATTTCAAATATTTAATCAGAATAATGTGTGTCTTGGGGAAAACAGATGCACTCCTATCTGTAGAATGTGTCTCCAAATCCATGAAAAACCAATTAGACTGAATGCAGTACATGCCGCATACAAAGTAGGAAACTTCTACAAATCTTATTGTTGCAACACTTATGAATTTAGTATGTGTTCATCCAGGTTCAGTTCCTGCATCTGTGTGTCTGTCGTATGGTAGCAATATCCATTAATGAGACATCTGATACACTGACAGCAAAATTCCATTTCTCCATATTTCTGCCAAAGTATTAATCCCCTCCTAAAACAGGTACTTTCTTTTCCTTATATAAAAATGATTATTGTTCCCATGTGTTAGTAATATCACTAGTACTCTCTCTTAGGTAAAAGATTAATTACTTGGCTGTGATCCATAGGAATGGAGCTGCAGATAAATTACCTAGGTGACATATCAACCTTTTCTTTTGTTATGTCATGATGCACTACTGTTTAAGAGTGGAAACAAAGAAGTATTAATTTTCCTGTAAATTATCATGCTCACATTTGGGAATGGCATCAATAACCCAATCAATGGAAGATTATTAACCTGCAACAAATGTTTTCTGTCGTCCACAAGCTTCATCTTTAATGCCTTCTTCACGTTGGTGCTCGTTAGGTACATTTAGGTCAGCTACACTTGTGCCAGCCTTCCACAACAGAAAGTGTTATTTTCTGTTTCAAGTGGATGGGGAAAGGAATAGATCTGCAACTAATCAAAACAAAACTTTGACTACTATATCTAAAGAAGATTATGCATTTCTATAACACTATTTTTTCCAATTACATTATACATGGGAGAGTCCATTGAAAATAAATGCAGGTAAAGGGAGTTTGCACTCTTGTAGTTAAGGAGAGTTTGATCACTTCTCAAAGAAACAAATTATTGGGGGGGGGGGGGGGATT
>JAVJGG010000008.1:1965545-1978951 GCA_035590195.1 Aviceda cuculoides
AGACTTTTGAAAACAATGTTTATATATTATAATAATCTTAATTTTTAAAATACACTTCAGTTTTTTAATAGAGTTTAAGAATATAGGTGTAGGAGACTGGCTTGTGCATAACTGCAGTCTAGGAAATAGATTATAATGCCAGATGATGTAATTTGTCAGTTTATTTCTAAACTCATTCCATTCTTGTTTCTTTCCTGTCTTCTTATTGAATAGCTTGTAAATTTAACAGCACTGCAAACTACTGAAAAGACATAAGTGACAGTATGCCCTGTTGAATTTGTATTTCACCTCACACTGCTGAGACAATAGATTAAGTTTAGAAGTAATGATAAGACTTCTTAGTCTTAAATAAACAAATAAACAAATAACCATAAATAAACAAATAAACAAAATCACCACCAGATGACTAAACAATATTATAAATAAACAAAATAAAAACAATAAAGAAACAGAATATAAAATAAACAAAAACAAACAAAACCACCACCAGAACAAAATACAACAGGAGACTGATTTAATTATTAGAAAATAATATTCTATTTGTATAGTAACTAATATTCTATTTGTATAGTAACTTCTACTTGTATAGTAACTGCGTCAAAAAATATTGGTTATGAAAAAAGTGTTATCGATTTAGTATGCAGGAAACTGAGGCTATATGAACAGAATACAAATTATGGAAACTCCATGTGTGTCCACATGCAGAAAATGTGTTGTTCCAAATAGTCACTGATTTAATAGCTTCACTGTCTAGACTGCAAATGCCGTTCTACAACTCCAACACACCACAATGCAATACGGTTTATCACAAAGGGAGAAAAGAGTGGATGACTCTGGTCTCATTGACATAGAAGGAGAAGTACCAGGTGATACCTACTAAGTCAAACCATGTCTAAAAATTCCCTTTTCCCTCACTTTTCCTCCAGCAGATAAAAAGGTCTGTATTAGCTGATCTAAATCTCTGCAGACAGACAGCTATGAGTACTTCTGCACGGTATTTTCTTTTTCCAGTTACTCTCACTACGTTCACGGAGCAGGCACACGCAAGTCAGATCCAAGGTATGTAAATGCACATTATGCAGCGCTCTGCTCTGCCAGTAATAATAAAGACAGCAACGAGGCTGAGTATATGAGCTTGGGATCGGTGAAACCTTAACGCAGCCGCACAAATTCTAGTTTGAGCAGGACTTCAGCTAGACCAGCCATGAAGAACCACGCTTGTTCCTTGTCCAAGAAGGCCACAATGTCATCTGCTCCAGGCGCGTACGCCCAGCACGGCTCAGCTCAGCCTTTCAGCCAAAAAGCCAAACGGCTTATCGAAGCCCGGGGGAAGGTTCTGGCGATGCGAAGCCGCGCGGCTCAGTAAGCCGATGCGTTAGGACTGCGAAGGAAACGGGAGAGAGAAGCTTGTTTGACCGAGGACAACTCAAAATTGCAGCTTGTGATAAGCAAAGAAGTGGGAGAAGAGAAAAAGAAAACCAAACGAAGCAAGCGACGCGACGGCAATCACTCCCTCCCTCCCACGGGTAGCCTGATGCCCAGCTGGTTCCCAGTCAATAGGTGGCCAACCCCCCAAGCCCCCTCCTCTTGCCCAGTCTGTTCGCTGGGAGTGAGAAGCGGAGAAGGGCTCGATGCCGTGCAAACACCGCTCAGCAACGGCGAAAACACGAGTGGGCTGTCAGCGTTGTTTTGGTCACAAATCTGAAACACAGCACCATGCAAACTGCCGCGAAGCAAATAAACCCTGTTCCGTCGGACCCCGTACAACGTGTCTGAGTCTTAAAGCTCTTAAAAATTTCCAAAAAATATGCTCTATGATTTGTGGGCACTGTTAAAAACAAAGTAATGCTAAATTAAAAGAAAAACAGGAGTCATCCTTATAAGCTGTCTGCAACATTTGTTTCTTGGTTTATTCCAGATGAAAGAAACCAGGAAGAGAAACACTAATGATTTTCAACTAGAAGACATGCCATGCTGCCTTTCTAGTCGTAACTACTGTTTCAATAATCTTAGAAATATACAGAGACTATTAGAAACTCTGGTGAGTGAGGAAAGAGGTAGCTAGTAAACTATCTACAGAGATACTATCTCATGCTATTTCAAACTCTGAATACATTAAGCTCCTGTGGCAGCCAAGCTTAGAGGAGGGGGGAAAAAAAAAAAAAGGAAAAGAAAAAAGTCTGTGTTGGACTTCTGCATTTGCCTGTTTCTTGTTGGAATTAATTAAGTTATAAGATCTGAATCAATGACTTGCCACTGTATCATTTACTGTATTTTCATTCTGTCCTCGTGGGTTGATGAAGTGAATGCAATTTTTGAAAGCTGCTTCCTTATTTTTAGAAGTTAGTCTAATAAACACAAACAATGACAACTGGAGAAGCTGGGATGCATCTAATGCCTAATTGAAATAGATTTTAAAATATTCAAGGACTGCCTTAATAGGTAGCTTGTAGACATCCATAAATGGACTTTAGTTACAGCTTTTTAATATATAATTATTAATTGTTTTACAGCACTCAGAAGTGTGCTAAGAGCTTCAGAGGAAACATAACAAACTATTCCCTCCCAGAATGTGAGCACTGAGCATAAAAAACAGCTTCCAGCTGAAATTCCTTTCCACTGCTCACCAGAGAGACTGGTTGCCAACATTACCTACTTACTCGCAGCTCCCTGCTGCAACACGCACTACAGACGACGGGAATTGTTTAATTCAGAGCAACTTCCCCAGCCGTGCTAATCTCTGCAGTCAGGGAATAGCCAGGACCAGAGTATTAACCCTCTCTAACCTTCAACAGGCCTAAGTTGCCCATTTATGAGCCCAGCGAAGTTGGTGGGTTTGCCATATTCTTGAAAGACTAGATGGTATGAAGCTCTATGTGAGGGTACATGTTCTTCATTCTTCTCCATTTTCCTTTTAGAATATTTTTCTATTTCCTACTCACTTTATATCTTTTTCCTTTTCATGATTTTAACACTTTTCCTAAGTGTCTTCTCTTCATTTAGTTTTCTTCCTCCTTGAAAATGCCACTTTACTTTTGTTTGTTTATTTCTATTCCATTTTGCTAAACACCTTACTCCTATATTTCATACCAAATTGTCCCCCTCATCCCTTCCCATCCAGCCTTCTATATCACAGCAAAGTGTTTTCTGCACTTAGTTAATTTTTTCTCCATCTCCCACCTTGGCCTTCTAGTTTTTTTCCAGTTAGTCTATGCATTTTCTGAAAGAAACCATTGTTTTCCACACCACTTGCCTGAAAATGCTGCTCCACAAAAACTGTCTCATAGTTGGAAGGGGATTCATTTCTTCCAAGCTTATATGTTTCCACTACATTACCTCTCTGCATGCATTTCTGCTGCTATTTTCCTCCATTTCCCTCCCTTTTCTTACCCTTTTTGGTTTGTGGAGGACTTATTTGCCTTCTTCCCAGTCCTTTCTCCTTCTTATAGAGTTTTCTTTATTTTTGCTATTAATCCCATCTTAGCTGTTCTCTCTGACTTTTCGCTTTGACTCCATCCCTAAAAAAGGTGGGTAGTTTGTTTTGTTTTGTTGGGGTTTGTTGGCTGCCTTTGGGGTTTGTTTGTTTGGGGTTTTTTACATTATCCCTCCTACACAGCGTTTCTCTGGTCAATGGCTCTTGCCATCACTCGGTCTCCTCAGCACCGTATCCTTTCTTTTCCCACCCCTCCTCATTACAATGCACGGCTGGTTCAGAGAAGTTAGCACTTTTGCTGGCAGCGGAGTCTGAAACAGCGATCGCTAGACTTTTCCCATGCTATGTCTCACCCACAGACATTTCCATGACATATTCCTCTGTGTACACCATCCCTCTTCAACTCATTTTTTAACTGTTCTTTTCTTTACGAAAGGAGCGATTTCAACATTGTTCTTGTTTTCATAAATGTGGCTAAGAGGAGGATAACATGACAAGAACAAACACAGGAATGTAGACTTAATCATTTATGGACAAAGTTGTTCAGCATTTTAAGCATGTTTATGCAAACATCGCTTTTGAATAAGCAATAGAAGTCACGAAAGCTAAAACTTAAAACGATTTTAATGTATGAGAAAAAAAAAAAATACAGTAAGTTATTCTTTACCGGGTGGTGACTAAAGTATAAGCTATTACAAAATGTGGTAAACTAAGTACGTATCCATAGCTGTTCACTGATATGCAGAAGATGGAGCGAGCTTTAGGAAGTGTTAGTGAAGGCTGCCTTTTAGACTATTGAAAGTTGCTAACATTTTGCAACTGAGTGTCTGGAGTTAATGTTTCAAAAGAGGGGAAAAAAAAGAGAAAGAAATATGGAGAGACAAAGTGGAGACCAATAGTCAGTCATAGCTCATGATAATTACTGTCATCCATCTTTCAAAAATGTTAGCTTTATTGCTGCTTCCACATTTTGCATTCATTGCTGCATTCCCTCAGCTCCCCAAGCAGTTCAGGATTCAAAAACATACACCTCCAATACTAAGTCATTTGTTTCACTTTGCATAATAATAACTTCTGTTTTAATAGCTTATGATATCTCATTTGTACGCTTTCATTAAGAATGGTACTTGTCTTTAAAATATCGTGAAAATATACAGATGACAATCAGAAGATGGAACTCCTGGTGGTAATGAATGAATTATTTGCAAGTGAGTTTCCAACATCATGTGCATACACAGGCACAGTAATGAGGCATAGGAACAGAGTGATGTTATTTTCATGATTATTTAGGTGGCTATTCTTCATCTGTGTTCCAACAGAAGGAGCCACACTGAAGGTCTTGATTATGGTCATGATTGTAGACTGGGGAATAACCCTATACTGGCATTGACTAAACTTCTAATAGGTAAGTTTTCCCTGTACAGATCGTTCCCCTGGCTAGCAACATATATTCAAATAAATAATGATTACAAAGCACAAAACTACCTGAGCAGATAGTCAAGGTGGAACATCTTCTCCCTAGAATAAGATTATCCATACAACACCCCCTGTTGTATTAGCAACTACAGCTACTGAATGGACCCTGTAGCATACTGGTCTTTAATTTTTGCCTGGTTTATGAGAAAAAATGAAGAGCAGACTGAAGAGTGAGGTTTGCTGTCTAAAACTACATAAAAACACTAGGCTAATTCTGAATGGCATCACTTACAATATTTTATATGTACAGCTAAAGAATAGGTTGAAGAACATTGAAAAATGTAAGTTTGGCAGTCAGTTACTCACAGACTGGGATCCCAATATATTTAACTTTAGCATTTAAAAAAATAAAATATTTAAAAATATATGCCTTGTGAAGACAGTAGTTGAGTAAGCTGATTTACTGCAGCTGACAAAATGTAGGAACTCATATCTGATCAAATCAGTTAATCTCTCATAAATTTTTTCTTATTTAATACTGTCATGGTTTCAGTTGGCATAGAGTTAATTTTCATTCTAGTAGCTGTTATAGTGTTATATTTTGGATTTAGTATGAGAAGAATGTTGATAACACAATGAGGTTTTCAGTTGTTACTAAGTCGTGTTTAGACTAAGTCAAGGATTTTTCAGCTTCCCATGCCCAGCCAGCGAGAAAGCTGGAGGGGCACAAGGAGTTGGGAGGGGACACAGCCAGGGCAGTGACCCAAATTGGCCAACGGGGTATTCCATACCATGGGACATCATGTCCAGTATATAAACTGGGGGGAGCTGGCCTGGGGGAATTGCTGCTCGGGAACTAACTGGGCATCGGTCGGTGAGTGGTGAGCAATCGTATTGTGCATCAGTTGTTTTGTATATTCCAATAATTCCTTTCTGTCCTATTAAACTGTCATTATCTCAGCCCACAAGTTTTACTTTTTTTGATTCTTTCCCCCATCCCACTGGGTGGGGGGAGTGAGCGAGCAGCTGTGGTTCTTGTTTGCTGGCTGGGGTTAAACCGCGACAAATACAAAACCCCCACTTTGTCAAAGTTCGAAGTTAAACTGTGAACATGGCAAAACTTTGTGTTCCCTACATACAAGGAACACAAGGAATATGCCCAACCCTGGATAGAAGCATGCCCAGACGAGTAAGAAAAGATGACTGACTTACAAAGCACATCAGGAAGAACAGTGCGAACTAAGGAGGCTTTTCTTCAATGAATGGAAAGACAGAAGAATGCAGTAAATGGAAAAGGACTGCTCATCTGTGTTGGCTAATGTATTGCCACTATCAGTCCTACAGGATAACTTATTCCTGTTATTAGTCCTACCGGAAATAATCAGGAAAAATGCTGAGAGTCAGTAAAATATCAGTATGGAAATCAGTGAAAAAGCTGCTATTAAATGGAGCCAACAAGAAATGAAGACCCAGAGCAGAGGGTTTGCCTCAGAAAAAGAAAGAATTGAGGAAGTGGTGTGGTAACCAACTCACATTCACAATGACTTTGATAGTAGTGAAAATTTCAAGCATCTACAGAAAATAGGTTAGGGTTTCATTTCATTGTGATGCACCTTTCAGAGTATTTGGTCATGTCATGCAGTTCAATATATGAAGAAAGGCTACTCATCAACAAGACTCTTTAGATGATTAATTGCTTTTTACCCTTTCTGGTAATATGCAAAGATAGCATCTTTCAGAGCAAAAAAATAGCCAGTGCTATTTTTCAGTTATTATGTATAAACTATTCACAATTATAATGACATCGAAAGCTTGCTTGTGCCTGTATTTATTATAAGTGTATGCAAAGCTTTCCTGTATAATGAGTTTTCACCTACAGTTCGTGACTGAAATTACTTGTTACATTGTCCAATGAAACATTATAATAATATTCACTCACTAACAATGATGACCATCTAAGCAGCAGTGATGTACAAAAGCGTGTAAGGAAATCACTAAAAGTCTTACTGCTCCTATCAATGTCTAGATGATTTACACCACAAACTTACATTAATGTTAACCTGAGTGTTGCATACAAATCCTCTGTTCATCAGTGGGAAAACAGACCCCAAAGTATTTGATTTAATTAATCTCTTGCCTGTGCCTTTCACTACGGAAATAATCTAAATAATGCATAGGGATGGGGTATTAGGTATCTTTCTACAGTTACAACATGATTAATTACAATGGCTAAGCCCCCAAACATTACGTTGAATACTAATTTGGTGTCAGAATGCAGAACTGGGAAATTGCGGGGGCCACATATTTTCTATCACACTTTTAACGCCACGGGAGTGAAAGAGAATGACAGAACTTTGGCTGCTACGTATGGATACCATTTGCATAGATTAAGATCCTGCAATTGTATATGTACTTTTGAAAGAAAGAAGAGCATTTGAGATCCTCATCACTCAATACAAGAGGCAGACCTGGGTTGTACACTTTTGAAAACCCCACTGTCCACCAGGAAATGCTTCCTATGCACGCAACACCTATAATTGCAAATACTGTTCATAGAATGAAAAGGGCAAAGGTCTGGCTGGCTAAATCACTAGTTTATTAAAAGACATAATTATTCAGGGTACAACTGTCATATGGCCATCTGATGCCACAGACAATGTTTATGTAAATGTTGCCATGACAATCTGATGCCATTAATATGCATTGACGTCAATTATCATTTATGTTCAGCTGATAATGAGGCTTACGTGACAATATAAGAACAATGCTTAAACGACCCAACAACCAGTTGTATTTAATTTTCATTTCCATGAATAGTCAGCACCAATGACTAACTGAAATATGCATTACCCACGGATGCTGAAGTGCTCCAGGCAGTTTCAGACACAATTTGCTTTGTATACGGATGCCCCATAGATTCATAATGAAAATGACAAGCCGAAGTTTTCATAGCAGGAAAAAGAAAACACTAAACCAGCCAATCTGCCTTTCAGCGAAGACTGGTAAAAAGGCAACGGTTGGTAGGGAAATTAACAAAAAAAAAATAAACCAAACAAAAATACTCCCCCAACCCCCCCCCCCCCCGCACACAAAAAAGCCCACAGCAGACAAACAAAAGCACTCCCACAGAAACAGGAGTTGGCGTTCCAGTCATCCCGCTGGACCCATGCCAACCCCCTTCGCAGCAGACCCGCTCCGTGCCGCGCCGCTCCCAGGCCAAATTCCACGAGGGCTGTGGATGATGCGCGGCTGCCGGTGGCCCCCCCAGCCCCAGGCTAACTGGGATCACTGGGCATGCCTGCTGCCTGACAGATTCGCCCCCGTCGCTGACCTGCAGCGTCTGCCGCTGGAAGGTGACAAATACCAAAAAATAACGGGCGCCGTTCAGCTGCAGGGCGACGCTTCGGAAAGCGGAGCGGGGGGGGGGGGGCTGTTTTCTCAGCCCTGAGAAAACGTACGGTAAATCCCCAAATCTCCAGCACTCCTGTGGCAAGCCCACTGATATCCGTTTGCCACCAGAGGCCTGGAAGTATCCGGTATAAGAGAACCAAATAAAACTCGTATAACGAGGTATAGCAAAGGGGGAATTTGTTGTATTTATTTGTCTGCAACTTGCTCTTTGCTATGTTCTCTTAAAAAAAAAAAAAAAAAAAAGTGGTGGCTCAGTGGGGAGGAAAGTTTACTGCTTATTTTGAACTGGGTGCTACTCTGTCGGAAGATGGAGGAGGAGAAAAGAGTCATAGTGACGGGCTTCGTCCAATGTGTGTTCCTAAAGTTCGCTGTTTGGCACCAAACCCACATAGGATGAAAAAATAAAAAAACCCGATGTATAACACAACAATCCATCTCTCCTCTCCTCAGCAATATACCACAGATGTTTCAGAGAACAAAGTGATTTTCCACAACAGGTCATACATGAAATATATAAAATGAAAGCTATTGCTGGTAAATGGGCTGTCTGTTCCACAGAAACTATTTTCTTTTGCCCTTACCCTGTGGCTTCCACTTCACAATATAAAGGGACACTGTCAGCTTATTTTACTCTTCTGTCTGAAAATGTCAAGCTTAGTATACCACATACACTAACTACAAAGACTACAACTGAAAAAAATTAACAGGTAATAAACATCTTTTCGTATTGTTTCAGTGAGTTGATGTCTGTGCGAGTGACAACATAGCAGGTTTCACTTTTTGTCTTATAAAACTACTTCTGGAATTGGTTAAAGCTATCATCTGGGAAATGTGTTTTTAAGAAACTAATAATATTAACAGGACCACTGTCTGAAAACCTGTAGCAGATAACATGTTTCTTTTCAGTACGCCTTTAAAAAAACAATAAAAATTACTTACTTTTCTACTATCCCATTAAGTTGGGAAAAAAAAAGTCTGTAGAAAGCAAAACATATTTTCTGTAGAAAGACTGTCCCTGGCTCCTTTTTTGTCAAATACACATTATTAACATCCTTTTTCCTCTCTGGCCTTCTCTGCCACAGTTACTGGTGATAGCCTGTTAATTCTAGGAATGTCTGCATGGCAGCGACTGCTTAAGACTGCATTCTGTGAGAATGGACGAAATATTCACTTATCAGTCACTGTAGCACCTTCTACAAAACACACTCCTTTGAAATATGTGGTGTATAGCAGGCAGCTGATAAAAACCACAGCTATTTGAAAAGGTGCAATCCCCAAATCCCTCCTGAGCCACCAGTACAGTAGCCTCTTTGTACTCACAAACACAACAGACTTATCTTGATAATAACCTTCCATGACAGTCCTGGTCTGTGCTGAATCTTCAGTCTCTGAGATATTTTACACACATCCAAGTTGTCCTCCCCGATGGAATAACTCTACTTAACTCCTGCTATAAATATAACCTCATTCCTCATGCTGCACATTGAGATCTGCTTTTGTGCCAGATGCAGAACAGCGGAAAGGCTTATGCATTTCCATAATTTTCTTTTATTTATTCCCTCTTGAAGATGGGGAACAACAAAAACCTTAGGAATAAGAGTAGAAAAATGAAATAGAAATTAAATATCGGTGGGGATTTAAAAGTTCTAACACTCAAGTTTTCACTGAAGTGAATTAAGTTGCTAAGGGTTTGTTTGTTTGTTTGGGGTTTTTTGGTTGGTATGTTGTTCTGTTGGTTTTGGGTTTGTTGTTTTTTGTTGGTTTTTTTTTTTTTTGTAAGGAATGTTAGGTAAATTAATCTCACCTGCACGAGTCCATTCGGAAAAAGAACATCACTGTGATCCAGTCCTCACGAGTCTCCTCAAACGAAGTGATAACGAGCCGCAGGCTCTTCCCTGCGCTTACAGTCCCTCTTCAGGCTGCCAGAGCGAGTTGGGACTCCGGTACTGCATTCCCTTCGCCTCCAGATACGAAATGCAAAATTTAGTAGCTTTGAATAGCATAAAGACTTGGCATAGACCCGTTGTCAGAGATTTGTACAATTGAATATTTCTTACTATTAGCTTCCTAAAATCCTTTGATGAAGAATTAGGTAATTAAGTTACCACCTGTCCTGCATATTGTTGAACAAACTTTCATCTTTCATGTTGTCCAATTAAAGCAGCATCCCTTTTGCACCTGAAAAAATATTTCTTAGTCATAGAAATTCAGTACTTACAAGATATTTTCCTGTGAAATTAATCTTTTTTGATAATTTGAAACTCTGACATTTTTATATAATGAAGTTGTATCTTTTGCATTTGATGTATAACTGGGTCTCTGAACCCTCAAATAGCTGTAAAGATTCTGAAAGTCCAAACCAGGTACAACCGAAAGCATTATTTTTTTCTGCTTAGATGTTAATAAGTATCATAAGTTTTTCTAATACAAGAAAGTCAATAACCCATTTACAAATAATTTATTTCTTTGCCCAATAAATTAATGGCTACTAACACACAATGACATACGTTGCATACATATTTTTATGTTCAGGAACACTATGGTTTGACTTCTCATGAAAATTACTGTGCATAATAGATTTACTTTTTTCTCCCAAATACAACCTCACTTTTATTTTGCCATTTAAAAGACAAGAGTAATTTTAAAATATCTCCTCAAAATGACTAGGGAAGACATTCCCTTCTTTGGAGTTGTATGCTTATGGAAATGTGACCATAAATTAAGTCAAAGTTAGGATACATCTGTTTGTTGTTGGTTTGGATTTTTTTGTTCTTTTTTTTTTTTCTTTGCCATGAAAGAAACAGCTGAGCAACAGGAAGGCTGGTACCACGTGACTGAATTCTTTGCAGACCTCTAGCAAACGCGTTATAGACTACAGCTAATCAATCTCTCTTCCTTCACAGTTCAAAGCAAAATCAGAAAAGCTGTCTCCTTTAATCAAAAATATGAAAATGTGTCACCGGACTGGACTTGGTCAGTTAAGATTCAGGTGCATGTCAGTGACCCCAAGAGCACAGAATGGCACTAATAAATACCAAAAGTAGTTTATGTAATGAAATTACTGGAATAAATAACACTTTGTATAATTACCAAATATTTACAAGCTCTGTAGACTTAAGTAATAGACAGTTCATCTTCTATGCCAAGCTGAAAAGCATCAAGTTAAATACCATGTAACTTTTTAATGTAATAATCTTTACACATGTTACTTTGCCAATCCTTCTGTACTCACTACCACAGGCTGTGCCTATCATCATTCATTGCCTGAAAAGCTGGGCTCTGGGTTGATAACTTCAAAAGCATAAAAATGTGTCTTTTTACTGGAGTAATGAAAATAAAATATGATTTTTGCTTAATTCAATTAAAAAAAAGTAAAACATTGCCATATATATATTTATAAATTCATAGTGAGATTAAATGATCATATTAAGGTATATTTAATTTTACTTCAATATAGCACTGTAATGATATCACTTAATTTTATACGACCCTGTTTTTGAAGACTTTTTAAAATTAAATTTTTCCAACACTTATAAGAAATTCACCACATGATATTGATTTCTTTCTTCACAGCCACTTCTTTTACTACAAAGAAAAAGCCAGCTTCCAAAAGCAATCAAAAAGCATAAAAAAAAAAAAAAAATCAGAGTCTATCACCAGGGACACCAAGAACAACAACTGCCTTCATGAGGAATATATTCCAGAGAAGAAGAAAACCTACGAGCTAGTGTCAGAGGCAAAGGGACATGCAGGGGAAGTAATGTAAAAGAAGGAAGGTGGCAAAGAATATTTGTGGAAGAAAAGGAGAAAGATAGCAGAAAGCAGAAAGTTATTTGCAGACTAAGGAGAGGGAAAGAAAGAGCAGTATGAATCTGAAAGTCAAAGCAATACCAGAATGCGCAATAGTTTTTTGGCCCTTGAGTTTTTTTGTGGTGGGTCGGGCTTTTTTTCCTTTCCAAAAAGGAACCAAAAACTTACTTAGCAAAGGCAGTTAAAGTACATTAAGATTTTTCTTACATTATTTCAAATCTGTCGTGGGTGTTTTAGCAGTGTGCTTATGAGTTGGAAGAGGAGATGTCTCCAAGAGAATGAGACAAATTTCAGTCTCGTTTACTGAGGCACCGAAGCAGCAGCTCTGGAACTGCCTGTGTAACGGTCAAACACACATATAAGGTGAAGAAACTCATGGAAATGTATTACAGAGTGTGTGACACATTAACATTCTTCAAATTCACAAGTGGAAGTGTGCGTGTAGATTCCAGGCATTCTGAAAACATGCCTTTTAGAGCAAAAGTTAATATCCAAGGCTGCAACGTGACTTACAAGGCCAGCTGCCAATCTAAAAGAAAAAGAACCACATGAATAAAAATGAGTCCACAAACTGTAGGAGAGATTCTCTAACAAGTCTGTGAAAGCCAATAAAATATTGATAAAACTCCTGGCTTGCAAATTTATTTGTAGGTCTTTAATAATTGAGGGCACTTGTCAAAATAGGCTCTGCCTCCCAGACCTCCCACTTTGATATAATTAACTTGAATGAACTTCTCTTTATCATGAAGACAAAGGTGGGACAAGTGATGTAACTGCTATCCATCTTACGCAGGGTTTGTACAACCTCTTCGTTATGACTGGTTTCACACACTGACTAATAGACACTTTCCACTTCAGATTTTAATTAAAAGCTATAAAAGCAGTCAGCTGTAGGCCATGAATGTGTTGGCAACAAAAAAGTGCCATTATATAGTGGGAAGATCAAGCACTGTACAAATTTAGTGTGAAACCATGTTAAGTAGATCCATATGCCTGCGTTTAATGTAATTCTAAGATCTACATGGTAGCAGTGGGAGTACTAAAGTAAAGCAAAATGTCAATTAAAGCCAGGACACACAGTTTAAGTATAATCATGTTAAGTCAGTGATATATGAAACATATTTCTTTTCAGATGTTTGCAAAGAAATCACAGCAAGTGAAAAAATATTTTTTTTTCCCTGAGTGCGGCTGCAAGTATCCAGGTTGTTCCATAAAAGAAAATGTTAAATTTATCCTAGTGAATATGAAATGTATTTAATATAGCATAGATTAGAATTGTAGAAGTAATTTAGAACAAAAAGCATATTTAGTCATATATTGTCAGTAAATGGAACTT
>JAVJGG010000008.1:1979051-1999618 GCA_035590195.1 Aviceda cuculoides
ACTTTTTTTATTCATTTATTGTTCATATCATTTATGACAAAATTTAATAAAACTGTTATGGTGTGGA
Source organism: Aviceda cuculoides (assembly GCA_035590195.1). Taxonomy (NCBI): domain Eukaryota; kingdom Metazoa; phylum Chordata; class Aves; order Accipitriformes; family Accipitridae; genus Aviceda; species Aviceda cuculoides. The sequence goes on from JAVJGG010000008.1 coordinate 1,979,119, forward strand.
GCTTCTGTGCTTTCATAATAAACATTTCATGTTTGGAATTCAATCTGTTTTGATTGGAGGAATAAATCATCCTGTATGATTTAGCTGCCTGTTATGATCAAGGTAATGTTTAGTATCGACTTCCTAGTACAAAAATATTTAAATATTTTAAATTTAATTTAACATTAAGTATTCTAATCACCTAAATTTTTTTCTTATTTTTTATTAAAAAAACCCAGCACATAACCACAAACACAATCAAAAGAGTTTTATTTAACAAGCCTTACAAATATTTGAGAAAATCTTTAACTTGATCCTCAGTTCTCTTCTGTGAGTATAAGGAGACTATTCCATTATTACAGTTGATACAAAAAATTCTTAGGGAATGCTTTTACTTGACTTATCAATTTCATTATTTGAATAATTAAATTTGCTGTTCATCAAGTTGTGGGTAATACTTTTCTGCAGAATACACTTCAGATTATTATGATGGAGTATAACATCAGTGTCACATGCTCACAGAACAGAAAATGATCTCCTGTATTTATCTGGAAATATTTACTGAAAATTATTTACTGAAAATTGCTGTAGTTACAGAAGATGCAAAATTCACATAGAAATACAAGTCCAGATCCACGAACATGAGCTTTATCTGATGTCTGGCTCACCAGCTCAACTGCTATCGACTGATAAAGAAAGCATCTAGTTATTAAAACAAGGACTCAGTACATTTGGCCGTACGATGCCGTTTTTGTAGCAGCTTCTCTACAGAGAGTCGTTCTGGGAACTCAAACAAATGATTTCTGAAGTCTGTTCTCATTACTTCATACCTCTGTTCAAAACCACAGTCATCAGGGAGGTTGTGTATATTGTACATAAAAGCAGACAGTAAAGCACTACGTGTCTTCATCCTTTCGTTTCTCTCCCAAAAAAGAAAAGACGCGCTGACCTCTCAGAAGCCAAGGCAAATATCTCTGATCTTGCGTGTTTGATTTCTACCCCGCGGAAAGCTATTTAACATGCCTGAAATTGAAATGCAGAGTAGAAACAAGTTTGGCTTTGACAAATAAGGGAAGATATGATCCCCATGCAGCCTTATCCTCTGCATTTCTGAACCGGCCTTAACCTCCAGTAAATACCGAAAGCCTTTCCGAGGACGTGCACTAAAGACTCCACCGGTAGTACAAACGGCTTTGGAGATAACCACGGGTGCCCTTAAGCAACTCGAAAGCTCCCGGCATCATTCTCTGCTGTGCAATTTACACTGGAGAGTCATTTCATATTGGAATTCCTTTCTGTCCCATAAAATTATGCCCAAGATGAAAGTGATGCAAAAACCCGTTGTCATTTTAGCTATAAGAGGCCTTTACTTAAGCTGCCAAAGCCTTGCTGAAGTGCCACTAGGAGGTTGCTCATGATCTCCTGGAAATATATACTATTTAACTCTACATGTGTTACTGATAAAAAATTAGGCAATGGTACGAACAGAGAAACTAGTTTATGAATCAGGAAACGCTACAGCAGTCACCTAAAAAGTTATTGCGTTGTTTGCAGCCAGTGTTTTCCTATAATCCTTCTCACTAATCATTTAGCGAGCATGCCACTCAGGTAATGTCAGAAAACATCATCTTAATAAAATGAAATTTTCCAGAGGAACATAAATTTCAGCTTCTGCGGGAAATTATTTTGGGGCCCAAGCCACAATTTTGGTACAATTTACGATGAATGAAGATCATGATACTTTCTATAACGTCTAATATCTGTACATCTGGAGATACAGGGCGTAGGTTGGAGATATAGGATGTAGGTGACCTCAGGTCAAGGACTGACCGCCATCTCCCCCGTGCTAGGTGACCACTGCGAAAGCTGGTCCTATAAGCTGAGCTAGGAATCAGCTGAAGTATTTTTTCACCCGTCATTTTGATACAATGTACTTTACAATCCTTCCTCTGTTTCCATCCTTCCTGGATGTTAGGCTTAACTTTATTTTTTTTAACAACCTATTTACAAAAGAGGAAGTTTTCTTCTAAATATCTTTAAAAATCTACTATAATCTCAAATAGAATGTTTTCGAAAGTTACTTGAAATTATGACAGTGTACAGACCTCGACACATCAGACTGAATTCTGTGAAATGTTTGACCAAGAATGGAAAAGAATTAAACCTTTGTTGAATGTACATTCCTGAAAGTTGTTCCAGAAAAAAATTCCTACATACGTAAGTGCTGTGGGGTGGAAAACTGAAAATATTTCCTACCATCGTTTTCCAAAACATTTAATAGACAAATAGTTAAGTTGAGGTTTCTTCCAGAGAGGAAAGCAAAAGGAATGCTTCTCTTAGAGCTTTAAATTCAGTAAATTAAAACCTCCAATGGAATCTGCTGGAATTTGTCCACTCTTAGTCCTTGAAAACCTTGCAGATGGGACTAGGTATGCCAACTGGTCAGGAGGAAGGTGCAGCAAAAGTCATTTCATTGCAAGTTTGGATTCAGTGACAGAATAAAGAGCAATAAAGAGCAACCGGAAATGAGAAAACAATGTTCCTCTGATTTGTAAATAAACCTTTTTTAATATTTACAGAATCTGTGGTTTAGATTCTGTGTGGAACTGTTTTGGGAGAGGTGCAATGAAGGACTACAGTGTGCTGTGAAATAGAAATTTATATTCAATAATCTGAATAACATATATAACATTTTTGTTTGTCTTTTTAAAATCTTTCTGCATTCACTAACTGTACTTTCAAGATGAGGTACCTTAATGGTATGTAAAAGTAAGTGTGATAAAATCCAGTCAGGACATATTTCAGCTAGCTACAGCACAGCAGGTCCTTTAAAATTTATATTACATTTTTTCCCCATAGGCACAAACATTTATTCTATCAATGGGTACAAACTCATTCTCATCAACTAAGAATTGTCACAAAGATGAAGATAATCCAACGTGCATGTTTCCTCTATTTTTCTAGATGGAGTCCATTGCAAAGAAATATGAAAATATTTATTAAACAATAAGCCTGACTGACATTGAATGCATTTTCTTCAATTGATGTAGTGTTAGAAAGATTATGGGCAAAAGATATATTTAAAAATTATGATTATCATGGTAACTACTAGCTACTATTGTACCAGTTCCACCAGTCATACAGTTTCATTAAGGATATGCTAGATGTATAATGTAGCAAAGGAAAGGAAAATAATTCCTTGCTCACATTGTGCTGGATTTTTTATTAGCCTTTGAAAACCTGCTGTCTTTTAGAAACACTCACACTATAGTATATATAATAAACTTTTAATAAAAATATGTATACACTTAGAACAAAAATAATGAAGGCCATTTGATTTCAGCAGCACTAGTTTTAATAAAGGCTTTTAACAGCCTAAGTATGGCAAAAGTGTACAATCTGGTTGATAAATACGCACCAAATGACAAATTAATATGTGCTGGCCCTCCCCAACTACAGATACAAATGTTATTATAATGTTTTGGACATCAGTCAGTTTTGTCTGTCTGGGGAAAGGGTGAGTCAAACGGCGGATGGCTCTGCTCTAGAGAGGTGTAAGCTGCCCTCTATGTGGGAGTAGTGTGAGCTGCATCGTGGAGTTAAAAAAACAAAACAAAACAAAACAAAAAAAAAACCAAAATCATGGCTGTTAGAAAGAAATGGATTTCGTTAAGCTGCCAAATCCATTAAACTGTTTAACTAGAGAGAAGAGTGTGTTATCGAAATCCCAGTGGGACTTCCCTTTAGATGGTCTGGGAACTGTTTTTCCAGTGGATAATGTGTACTTCCACATGTCAAGTTCCCTGATTGCTTTCATTCTCCTTTTAGAGAGGAAATTGAGAATCCACAAGACTTTGTCTTGTGAAATATTCAGGTGGTTCTGTAACTCTAAAAAGTTAACATTACATGTGATGAGTGATGACAGTGCATAGAACTAGAAAATATGGTCTGCTATTTTATTAATTTGCTTAATTTGTGAAATTGAACAAGTAGTGTTAGAAACCTAAGCAATGGAGCTCTCAACACAGAACATACTAATAGTTATTTTTTATATCTAAATGGACATTCTGTGCACATTTTAATCAGTTGAAAATATTTTTAGTGTAATGCCCCATATTTAAAGCTGTGAACTGGCAGGTTTGGCATACTTGGGTCTTTTAGTTAAAATCAGGGAAAAAAAGATTTCTGAAAACTCAAAAAAGTTGCTTTATAGGAACTGTCAGTCAATCACTGAAATTTTCCACTGTCTTCTGGTTCTGGTGTTTTTTCTATTAACTGACTTCCTTGTTCAATTTATGAAGCATATTTCCTCTTATTCAAAACAGCCTGCCCTGAATTATTGCTGTACACAATGAGAGAGACACTCTTGTAACTCCAGTGTAGAAAGGATCTCCAGCTGAACTCTTGTGGAATTGAGCTAACTTTTAAATATGTATGAAGGATGAGTTTGGATTATTTCTTGCAGGCACCTGTCAACTGTCTATAACATTATTAGTTGTACAGTGGAGGTAAAATTTTTTATTTTGAATTGAAATTGAATTTGTACTGAGTTGTAAAGAACTCTAATAAAGCAAAAAATACACAAGCAATAGTTCAACTGTAAAATTGTTACAGAAAAAAATTGAAATCTAAACAGTTATTGCTTACATAACATACTGATTTGAAACAGTAGATAAAATTATTCACTGACTATCATGAAGGAGAAACAAATGCAAACTTAAAAAAATATAAGTCCTAAGGGAAAAGCAGGATGAAAATGTGCAATTGTTATTAACCAGATAAACTGACTTTTAGAAAGGAGTTTGATCCAAGAGAGCAATGTTAAATTTTAATAAATTCATGGTAAATATTTTTGCTGGAAGCAGTTCCAGTCCAGCTGAGAAGCAGGGGCCTGGAGAAGCTAAAGATTTCTTCACATCTAATTATGAGCGGGTTTTAATTGCACTGAATGCACAAGTAATTGTTGGCCAGTTAGGTAGAATATAATAACACTCAAAATTGATTTGAATGGTTCTCCTCAGGTGTTACTCTAAGCTTCCATTTACAAACCTCAAAATTAACAAATGGGGAAATAAATGTCATATTTGGAACAATGGAAGGGAACAATGGTTGCTGCAAAAGAAACAGCTGCTAAGAACTTAACAGCATATTTCAAGACAAGTGATAAGCAGAAAAAAACGAACAAACCAAAGAAAACAACCAACCAAACCAAACCAAAACAAAACAAAACAAAAACAAACACAGGAGAAAGTATCTTTTTTCACCACAAAGCAATTGGTGTTCTCCATAGGTCGTTAATTTAAAATATACACTGCAGCTTAATTTCTATTTACAACTTCATCACTCCTCCTTAACACAACAAAGACAAACAGGCAAAAATCATTCACATCCAGCAAAACCCAGAAACTGACATTTGCAATATTCTGCATTGACTTTACCAAGCAGTAAACTCATGGACTCTCTGGAATTTAAAAAATTTAGAACTCCAAGATGAAACATATGAAAGGCAACAGCTCTGCACTTTAGCCTTCTTGCAGCGCAACTCTTGCACAGTGCTTTCTTCTGACACTTACAGACTTTCCGAACATCCTGCCTCTGGAGTAAAATATCAAGTAAAGCATAAATCCACATAGTACTGTTATCCACTTTCCTATCAGCACCATGTCTAATAAAGCTTTTGTAACTGCTGGAAGCCATGTCTATTCCTCTCCTTTTCATTACTCAAAAGACTATTAAAATACAATGAATATATTAAAAATTAATTCAGAAACAAACTAAAAATGGAGAGGAAAAACTGGTACGTAAGGAAAGAAAAAAACCCACCACATTACTAGATTGTTTCATTTAACAAAGCATAGGAAGTGCAATACATCTTTCAGTTCACTTTTGAATTTCATGATTCTCCAGCTGCTCCGCTCATGCACGTTCCCCTGCGTAGCATTACAGCACTTTGAAGCCTGCTCTAAATTCCAGCAGGCGCTGGTGGAAGAATGCTCTGAAAGAGAACTGAACACCTTTATTTGTTTATCATCAGATCTGTTTCTCTGGTTTTGCTTCCGAACAACAGACGTCTATCCCACACAGCAGCTGGGGAATGCCACTTTCCTACAAGCTCTATTATGGGCCTCAAATGTCAAAAAAGGTGGCTTGGACCGACCTATCGAAGCAAGGGTAGAGCATAAGCTGAATGTTGGTTTTTTTGCCAGCTACAGTCCAGCCAAGGGCTCCTTTGACTGAACCATGAGGACAGGGAAGGGATGCTTTGATTCTCAGTCCGTCACCTTTGTCCACTCCTGACACAGGCTAAAGCCCTCGAAACCACCAGAATCGCATCCTAACCAGTAGGGCTGATCCCATCCCTGGCAGATCTCTCATCTGTGCCTTGAGCCTGTTTTCCAAAGTAATACACTTCTGCAAAAGGACTTTGCCTCCCAAAAGATCAGTCACAGTAGCTGTTTGTTCAAACTAGAATCTGAAAATATCTGTCAGCAAAAATAAGGTACTCGCTCTGCGTGTTTTCTTACAAAAAACATTATATACTCTACCAAAACTGTCCTCTAGCAAGTAATCTTAAAAGTTGTGCAACTTTTGTTTATACCCTTTTTCTTCACCTCTGAACTCCCATTGCGTGTCACCGGTAGGCACAAGAACGCGAGAAGAGCCAAAATGCTTTGGTGCAAAATCTCATCTAGACCACGATCCTCCATCTAGGAGGACGCCTGTACCGCTGCAGACGGACTGCTATTTAGAGATAAATAGAGGACGGGCAAGGAGAACACTCACGCTCTGGATGCTCTTTGGCTGTTTCACTAGCTCACACCCTTGGTTTCTTTTTGGAGCGTTCTGCCTCACTTTTCCCAAGATAAATATCGAGTCTGAATACAGGGCAGTCTGCACCACGGGGCCGAGATCAGCTCCTGTACCTCTTACGTAGCACCGTACACCTACCCCGTTAAGAGGAACTAGCAGATGCTTAAGAAAAGAATATAAAACCAGAGATAACCGTGTTGATATTCTCTAAATTTCCGAACTTAATCATTCTAGCCTGTTAAATGTCCCCTTGTATGGAAGACATTACGTACCTCTGATCACCGAGGCTGCCCTTCTCCATATATTTTCTAGCTCCAAAGTAACATATTAGAGATGGAGGGACCAAACTTTGTGCAGCATTCAGGATATAGGTTATTGTGGATTTATTCATTGGCATAATGGGCTTACTGCTTTGTTTTCTGCTGCTCCCCTGGTAAATTCTAATATGTTATCCTGTTTCCTGTATTCACAGGGTTGCTAAGATGTTTTTTCTGAGCAGCAATAATTAATTTAGAAGTCATCATTCTATATAAAAGATCAGTGTGTTCCCTCATGTAGATTGTTTAGAATTTATCAACCTTAAATTTCATCCAGAATTTTTGCCTGGTCACTTAGTACTGTGAAACTTTTCTGTGACTAGTGTTGTTTTATTGAACCATCTTTAGTAATCTGTAACAGTGCCAAACATTGCCATTTCACTATTCACATCACTTACCTGAGCATTCAAATGAGAAAGCTCAGGGACATAATTTTATTCATTATGAAAACACTTATTTTTAAATGAAGTGTTTTATAGTAATTTTAGCAGCTCATAATGTCATACAGCACTTGTCGAACTGACATACCTGCTTTGAGGTATAAGGTATAATTAGTGAGAAAGCACAGCAAATTTGGGATTGACTCAAGTGACATTTACCAAATACTTAGTTTTAAACCCAGACTTAAGCATGTTGCTGAGTAGGGGTGTTAGCTGAGATGTGAAATTAAAAAATAAAACAAAGCAAAGCCTCCACAAACCCATAAATTCACACTTTTCAAGCACTGATTATTTTGTGTGTGTGTGTGTGTGTGTGTATTGTATTGCAATGGAATACTGAAGTATTCTAATTAAAAATAGTTCTTAAAACCAATACTAAAGTATCTCTGATTTTTAAATACATTCCACTTTTTGACTATTCTTGCTGGATGTTGACTTGGTGGACCAAGAAAAAAGGCTTCAGAAGCTGGCAATACAGGACATCACAGTGCGAATGAGAGAAAAAGCACAAGCCACAGGGTGGTCAGGAATGTTTCCTTTTATGTACTAAAGGCAGCATCTTCTGCATTAATTGTACAAAGTCGCTTTTGTGATTTAAAATACCTAATAATGAAGCAAGCTGCTGCTTGCTAGGGATTTTAAAACCCCTGTATTGTATGACACCAAGATTGTCACTGTCAGTTAATTCCATTCTCATTGAACAGCACTGACAATGTAAAATTACTCTTTCACATTTCCCCCCCGCCCCAAACTAGGAAAAATAAGAGTAAAATACATTGTGAAAGTTTTCTGACAGAGCTATTTTCCCACTTCATAAGCAGGGATAAGCAAATGAAACTAACAGTGACTGAACTAACTGCAGGTTAAAATTAGAAAAGGTACAAATAAACAATTTTTTTCAAAATTGTCACTGGCTCATGCATAATTCAAAATGAGAACAAAGGCTGAATTATAAATCACCAGATAAATTAATTAATTATAATAATTCAGCATTCTCTGCTTATAAGTATGCAAGTACTTCACAATCTACACAGACACAATAAACCCTTTTTTCTCTAGAATTCTACAGTCACGACCACACTAGACATTATGACCCTTGCAAAGTTTAAACTGCAAATTAGGTCACTGTATAGATTTTCCTTTTTGAATTGTCTGACCCTGTTGTGAAGAGGTAAACATTTGTCATTTATTTTGAGGAGAAATGGAAATGGGGGCCTAGCATTAAACTGTTCATAATTTGAATTATGAGATATCCTTCAATGCAATGTGTAAAACATGAAATGGAATTGAATTTATGTGATACAGCTGGAGAAAAAGAAGAAGTGTTATGCTTTTCTTTTCATTAGGTGTATAGAGACATACCTATATGGAGTGATCAGTCTTAGAAGGTCTGCGTGGTGAATTACAAGGGTATATTAGCAAGGCAATAAAGAAAGATAGTAAGAGAGGTATTGTTTAACATGTGCATTTCCTCTTGCCACGTATCACTGACAAAGTTATTTGTCTTTTCATTCATAGAAGACAAGGAAAGATTTTTGCAGGATACTGTGGGCTTGAACTTCTTTCAGTGCCTCAGACTAAACAAACTTGGGCATATCCTGCCAGTGAATTTACCGCCAGTGTGGTTCGCTGAAAATGAAAAGCGTGCTTAAATGAACAATTAATCTTTGAGAAAGAACAGAAGAAAGTATTTGCCAATATGGCATTCAGTGATTTCCATACTGCAGGAAGAGGTCTTCACTGATTTATTTTTCTATATTGCATAGAAGCCAAGGACAAAGCTATGAGTCCTCCAACTGGCAAATATTAGAAATTAGGCTGTCTTCTAGTTTCCTCAAAAACTGTGTAGAGTAGTAAGGGGCCCACTGAAAATTTGAGTCAGCCATTTAAGGTTCTTTGTTGCTGCTTTCATTTAATTATCTTTATTGCTGTTCACCATAGTATACTTAAGTAGATCTGCATGCATTTGTTACACTTGTTACAAAAACTTTAAATATGGTGAATAATTAATTACCTGGATTTAAGTTTAAAGAACACCTAAACCTAACCTCTATCATCTGTCTTCATGGGAAGTTGAGTACGGCATGAGGTGCAGAATAACAGAGTATCAGGTGTTAGAAAAGCTACCTGCAAGATTAACAACATTTCTCTCTTTTCTCTGGCTATATATTAGATCATCTTACACTAAGTTTTACAATAAATGGACAGCTTTTGCTGAATTTATGTCTCTTATTTAAAACATCGATCAATCTAAATAGGCTGTTTCACAGTAGAGCTTACCATTTATATATTGGGTAGGATCATGTGAGATCTGTTAATCTAGCTTCTCATTAAGAGGTTTTTTCCTTCAGTAAACTTTATCTTCATTAATAAGGTAGCCAGAGAAAATTGTTCTGAGCTTTACAGTACTACCTTAACACTTCCTGGAAGGAAATTTTACATATTGTGACAACTTTTGCTTTATCAGGGTCTTAGTTTTGTTTGTTTATAAACATGGTGAAACTGCAACTGTCTGCATAGAAACTCTTAAGTCAGTGCTAATCATGCTTGGCTTCAATTTCAGCTAAGCTGTGTTAGTAGAAAAGAAGGAAAAAAAAGGGTTAGTCTAACATTAAATTCTGCAGACCATGTCTTGGTCACCAAAAAAGCAGCAGCAAAACAGGCAAAACTGAACCGATGACTTAACTCACCCTGTGCAGCTCTGCCCACGGCTCCCATCGTGGTATCCGTACTCACCTTACTCCCGAGAAAAACAATTATGCTTTCGGAGACAGAGAGGCAATCATATAGCACAGCCACTCCATAACTTTCAGGGCAGGCCTGTCAAGCAATGATTTACAGTTCTCTCTGCAACTTCACATCCTCCATTATCACATCTCCAAGAACAGGGGAGTTCTATGGATTTTAGGAAAGTTTGCTGAACCAGTTATTTCAGATGCTTTTCTTGTAAAAAATAGATGTACTGATTTTTTCGGGATATCTCTAAATCTCCCAAGCCTCCTTTTGCAGAGGTACAACGCAGCTGAAGGGCGGTTGGTTTTTTGAACTCTAGTACTCACTTGAAATCAACTCATGCTTTCAGAGCTGCTTTGGCTAAAACCTTACTTTTGAACTAGAAACCTGAGATTTCCACTTTATGAAAGCTGACTCAAATCAAAGAACCCTACAAGCAAGCATAAAACTATTTAAGAGTAACTTGGAAAGTAATTGTGATCCTGGAGCACAGAGCACCTGCTCATTTGTTTTCTCTTTAGGTAGTGCTTTATTTTGGTGTTAAAATCACATTCTAACAGGTTGGAGCCCCCTAATACAGGAAGGGCACTGATAAACTGCAGCAAGTTCAGCAGATGCCACAAAGACAGTCAGGGCTGGAGCAACTGCACCATGAGGAGAGACTGGGGGAGAGGGACTTGTCCAACCAGGGGCAGAAATTACTTCAGGGGCACCTGAGAGCCCCTGAACAAGGAGAACAGAGCTGTGCTTTTCACAGTGGAGCATGAACTGGGGCAACGGGGACTACACAAGATACAACAGACTTAAGCTGAAGCAAGAGAGGTTCAGACCATATGGGGAAAAGTTTTGCCACTATGAGGAAAGTCAGGCAGTGGAACAGATTTGTCCAGAGGCTGGGCAGTCTCCGTCCCTAGTTTCTCATGATACGCTTCAAAAAAGCCCCGAGCAACCTGGTTTTGTGTCACAGCTGATCCTGTTTGTGCACAAGGTTGGACTGATGACCTCCCAAGGTCTCTTCCCACCTGAATGATCCTGTGATCCTATACTAATGTCAAATATCGAACTTCAGCATCTAATACCTTGAAGGTTCCACCCAACATATGATCCTGCTTACCAGTAACTAATTTTTGTAATCATAAGAGGTATTTGAAATAGTTAGTGTAGGTTTACTTACATATTCAATGTAAAGGTATGGTCTCAAGTTGAGGCAAGGGAGATTTAGGTTAAATATCAGGAAAATTTTTCTTTTACTGAGAGGGTTGTCAGACATTGGAACAGGCTGCCCAGGGAAGTGGTTGAGTCACCATCCCTGGAGTATTCAAAAAGCGTGTAGACAAGGTACTCTGTGCCATGGTGTAGTGGGCAGGGATGGCGGTTGGACTCGATGATCTTGAAGGTCTTTTCCAACCTAAATGATTCTATGATTCTATATATGAAATACAACTTGTCTTATTTTACTTTAAAAATATCAGATGTTTTTTGTACAATTTGAGCAAAATGCTAATTGTATATTTTAGATTTCTTCCTAGTTTCAGTTAGTCAGAACACAAGCAACAACTAAAAAATCACAGGAAAGACAGCCAGTTATTAGGAGTTGAAAGAAAACCACAATCCCTGCTTTTGTTTCATAAAATTTATATTATTTCATTCCTCAAATTTTCACAGTTCAACCACATTTTATTTTAATTTGGAATTCTAAAAAAAAAATAGTATTACTTTGCATTAGAAATACATGAATTTCAGTATATAAAAACATTCTAACGCAAATATAATTCAATACACAAAGGAAGACAAAAATGTTCATAAATAATATAGTCCAACTGAGATACTGATTCATTGTCATTGGTAACAGAGCAATTAGTAAAATTATATACACATTATAGGAAAATTTTAGCTTTATTATTTATTTTCATTTTCAGAGCACCCAAAATCTGTAATCACAGCTGAGCCTAATTATTTTCTATAGGCATTAAACGCCCTCCAAACCAAACAAATAAAAAAAAAAATCTTCCCTCTTATTTCTTCCTCCTTTCCCCTCCCCTCCGATCCTCAAACTATAGGATTTCTAAAGTGATGGAAAAGTAGACAAGGAACATTACCTAGACCTTAGGTGGTCAGTGTTTGTAGAAGCCTTCATGGACATTTTCTTAATCACATGATGGCTCTAGTTTCAAACCTGTGATGAAATACACATCTTTCACTGATTATTCTGTACGTTTTAGCTTTTAAATATTCCTACACTCTATAATAGAAGATGAAGTGTTAGTTGAAAATTAACTCCAAGGAAGAAGTTAACTTATTAGCCAACGAAAATTACCCTTCATGTTATCCTTTCTCACCCACTGTGTATATCTGAGAGTTCTTCAGAGGCCCATTTTACTTGACCTCAGTAGCAATTACTTCCACATTTTTAGAACATCAACACATTTAGCTTATACTTAACTTTTTGGTTTCCTCCTTTCTCCTTAAACTTTTGAGCATTGTTTGCCTTCCAAATACACTAGCATGCAGGCAGCAACAAATTAATCCTAAAATAATAGGTGTATGAAGAGGAAATTCTCTCTCCCAAGGAGAACGATATACCCCAAAGCAGTAAAGGACCTGTGTTCAGTGGTTATAGCAAATTTAACAAGGAACCTTATTGCAACCAGAGCAGAGAAGGTACTGCTCAGCTTGAGTATGCACAATAAAAGCCAGAACATGGTGTTACTAATAAGTAACTAAGGCAAAGTTAATTCCTTCCCAAAATTTAGAGAATTTAAGGAACCACTTGGACTTAGCGATGCATCAGAAGTTGTAAATTCTAACCTGAACTGCTGTTCTGACTGAGGCATTAATTGTACCATAATTGCATTCTGCATGTAACATTAATTTCTTTATTGGGACACTCTCAATGTCAGAATGACATTGCAGAGGTGCAAGTTTTAAGCTCTGTAGGATTCTGATCTAGGCTGCTGCTGAAATATTCAGTGACTACAGAGAAGAGAAAGTATAGTAATACGTGTCACATTGAATCATTCAACAATGAAAAAAGTAAGAGCTCAAATTGACAGCCCACATAATAGGAAAAAATGTAGGTCTTTTACCTTTTTTTAATAAGTATCCTTCCAAATATTCTGTAGAAACCAACAAATTCAAGGTCAATTACGAGCTACTCCTGAATGGGAAGTGACTGTATGTGCTTTTGTGATGGACCGTTCCTGAAGGCTAAGAAAGAATAATGTGGACTAAAAAGCTGTAAAACTGTGGAATGCGACTCACATATAAAAATCCCCCAGGAAAGATAAAAGTGCCTCAAAGACAGTTGTTTCAGTGAAATCATTATGAAAATGAAAATATTGGGGTAGCATGTGCAGAAGAAAACATGTCATCCTTATTTTCTTTAAAAAATCTGGATTTGCTAAATATCACATTCAAGTAACGTAACATTCTCGTTTTGCAATAGGAAAGATAAAAAGCTGAGCTGTGTAGATAAATCACTTTCAGCAATGAAGCCCTTTCTTTAAATAAAAAAACCCCAACTGTCCACACTTCTAATGATGATGATGATGATTAAGTATTGTTTGTCTTTTTAAAATATTCTTTCAATAAGTTTCCAGCCCTTTATAATTTGATTTAATAGGAAGGTCCCACAAAATAATGCTGAGATTCTGTTCCTGTGCTGTTAGCTAGACTATTTGTTCTTCTTCTTGGCACTTGAACAGTTACTGAGTAGGAGATTCTGTCATGGTTAATTTATATCGATTCCATTATTCCAACAAGTGAATTACCATTAAGCACTGTGTTGCTAAGCTTTTTGATATGTCATTCTTTCATTATCATCAGTAGGCTTGCTATATTTCCTAAAATATAATAACTTCATCTTTGGGTTAGAAAAAACGTTATCTGGCTAAAATTATTTAACACAGATTCTGTTAAGAAATGGAAGGATAGTTTACAGAATTCTCTGTCCTGTGACAATATAATGAGATATTACTGGGAGAATTTAAAGGCTTTCACATGAAATTCTTTTCAAATTTCTTAAAAAAAAAAAAAAGCCTAAACAAAAATCCATTTAATTTAATTCATATGTTCCCAGCAGGCAATTCAAGTACATGGTACAACCTGTTGTCTATCAACAAAAAAACCCACCCCAAACAATTAATTTTGTTTTGGACAAAGGTTACACCTTATGTGATATATAACAAAAAATTTGTCACTAGCAGGTGTGTGGGGGTGTCTGAATTTATGATTAGGAAAGATATTTCTACAATAGGAAATCTTTGGAACTGAAGGTATCAAATCAATTCAAATGCTTTAAGCCATTCAGCATTTTAATTAGTAGTTCTAGATAAATATTTGAGTAGATCCAAACGCTTATTTCTTTTTTAGAGTTTTAGGTGTATTAAAAATGGAGTGTAACAAATTCTTTTCCATGACAATCATCTGGAATTTCCCCAAATGAGAAAGAAAAAAAAAAAGTGGGGGGTGGGGGGGAGGGAGGAGAGAGGTGGAGAGAAATAGAGAAAAAGAGAGAGAGATTACAGTGAGATATGCTTTATTTGACATATTCTCCCTATGGAACAATTAATTTGGGGAATTTAATGGAGTTTTTCACTAACTGATAGAGCTGTGCAATGTTTCTCCATTCTTCTATTAAAATATTCTAATTAAATCAGTCATCCTAGTCCCATCTGTTATATACTGCTCTCATGTGGGGTGGCTGCTGGATTCTCTCCAGGGCAGCCACTGTATTTAGCTCCCTTCATGGCTGGTTGGATGTCAGACACAGCAGAATCTTGTTCTCAGTTAGAAATTACTGCTAAAATATATTTTGCTGTTACATCACACACGCAAGAAACCCCAGGACAATCTGCCCATCATTAAAAGCTGCAGCTTGACAAGACGAACTGAATCGTATCTCCCTGTTATTTTCTGTGGTGCTGGATTGCTTTTTGATTCTTTTGAGACGGGGAAGGGGAGATACATGTTGGAGAAAAAGAGGTGTCTAATTAGCTATTGGAGTACACTTTGAGCACTATTCTCCTCCATGTCAAAGAAGAGGCTCCTTTATAATTATTGCTGTAGACACTTTATCAAAGGAATGTTAACCGAGTAGATGAAAGATTATTTATGGCGCTACAAGGGCAACTGAAATCAAACACACTCGCAAATCCACACAAGTGCACCAGAGAGCTGGCTGCCACCAGCCCAGTTGCTTCTGACGCTTTGGACAAAATCCTGGTTCCACTGAAGTCACTGAATTTTACACAGGAAAAAGGCGCAGCCAGGATTTCTGTCTCTGAAGATAATCTATACGCATCTGTCAACTAACTTAAACTAAATCTGCTTCGCTCGCTCCCTAGAATAAACGAGCTTTACATTTTTCAAGGTCAACTTTGTTTGAATTAGTTCAGATCTGATAACTCCAGCTCAGGAAGGAGGTGCCACCACTTCAGCTAACCTCTCCCCTAGCTGTGCTGAGAGACACGCGTTCAAGTGGGAAGATTTATCATGTTTATACACTGACTCAGTAGTTTATATTCTGTCTGTAAAATCTGGGGTAAATACGTAGAGTCGCCTTTAAACCCAACCAACCATCAACTGATTCACTTTAACTTTTCTGTTTCTCAGGCTTTTGTAGCTTTTCTTTAAAACCCCCCCGCAGCTCGCTCTCTATTTGCATGAAGATAAGTATTTGCCAGAGGGTGACATGTAACGACTCCGACCAGCCGCGCGCAGTTTCTGTTGACGGTCCCTCCTTCACAGCGGTCACGGGGCACGAAAAGCCGTTTTTGCACAGGTAAGGTACAACCCTACGGAGCCCAGTAAGGTCTAACGGACAGCAAGAGATTTGCAAACAGACTTCCAGGGTCAAAGTGGCGCTTAGGGACAGTATTCGTGAAAAGTGGCGACAGAGGAAGCGTTCGGCATACCCACGTACTTGCAGATAATTCTTGAAGAGTGGTTCCTACTGACTTAAGACAACTTTTTTTCTTTTTTAAACGTGGTCCATGAAACTCCTAGAGAACCTCGTGACAGTAGAAACAGGATTTTCCACCAAAACCTGGGGCAGACTTAGTGCCCACACATCTACATATACATTGTAAATGGGGGAGAGAATTGATTCTCTGAATCAGATTGATGTACTTCTCACTTTTAAAGAACCAGAAAGGATTCGTTGAAAGAATGCAGTGGCTGATTAATTAGGCATTCCTCCCTTCACCTGAAGAAAGCAACTCAACCAATGAGGATGTGCATAGCTAAATGATCAAAAAGCTATTAATTAAAGCAAAGCATTATGGAAGTGGAAGTATGCAATTAAGATAGTATGTCAAATTATTATGACACCCCCCCCCCCCCCAAATTTATACAAATCAAATAGAAAGCAAGGTAAATACATATACAGAAGTTTGCTATTAACAATTCCTCTGACCAGAATATCTTTACATGTAATTATGTATATATATACACACACTAAATTACATATCAAATATCTGTAGCTGTACACATGAAGCCTTATAGGTAAAATCAGCCTAGAAGTTTTATGAAGTGTAACATTAAGAATGCCTATCTCTACTACTTTCCTAATTCAAACCCATATTTCTTAATGATATGTATCTGTTAAAATTGGATTTATTTATACAACATCTTTAATCTTTCTTCACTAAGAAATCTGTCCCAAAATGCGATTTCATTACAATTATTCTCCTTCTGTTAAGTTCATTTAAAATAAAAACTTAAAAATGTTAGTTATAACGCAAGACTTTTAAAACTAGCTCATAATAAATCTTAACAGAAAAGAGTATAAATTAAACTTTTCATAATTTGTTATTGATCATGGATTATTCTGTGTTACTGAATTTGAATATTGCTTTCATATTCTTAGCTTTATGAACTGCTGTCTTTGTCTTCCTTTTCTCAATTATCACTATTATTATCACTGCATAATTAGCAATTAATGCTTACCTCTACAGTTTTACTTTTATTTGTGCTGGTTCTTTGTTTTTTATTGGTTTTATAGCTCCAGTGGCTTCTGTTGGAGATCAAAAGTCTTTGCCTTTTCTCAGCCAGATGGTACAGTTTCCATGTTCAGTGGGAGGGCCACTTTTCAAAGGCCAGCTGGATAAAAAACAGAATAAGAAGCAAATAGTAGGAAACCACATCTTCGATACAAAGTCTTCAGAAATATCAAGGCAACCACAAAAGGCAGGAGGTGAAGTGGTAAAATAGACAAGAGACTCAAACATGTAATATGGGTTCTGATATTTAATATAATTTAGGTAAGTCACAAGGTATGTATTGCTCTACTGCATGCCATCAGCCCTCCTAACAGACTGCAGAGACTATTTCCCCAAGAGAGCACCGAACAATAAAGTAACATAAAGGTTATTTCATGATGAAAAATGGTTCCATTACTTAGCTGACTTTTCATAGTATAAAAATTGGTGATGGAAATATCTATTAAACCATTGACTCGTTTTACTGCTCTAGAAGAATTGATCGATAATGTAGATATCTCTACCATGTACACTTGATTTAGATGTGTTCATGATTAGCACTGAGACTTTATTGCTTGAGGAAATAGAGCTCATCCTGAGTTTATTTTACCTAATATTTACCTTTATCTAGTTCTTTTGCTTATTTTGATTCAGTTGCTTTTACTTCCCTCTACATTCATCATTTAATTTCTCTTTTTTCTTTTGGTATCAAGGCCATTTCAAACACATATTTTTTTCCAAGTTGTGATTTAGTTATGGAATATTTATCTTTCTCTTTTCCTGAATAACATTTCTTGACTTCCACAAAATCTGGATCAAATCCTAAATTCTCCTGTTCAGACACTAGTACACTGCTCTGTGTACACTCAAGTACTGTTGCAAGAGTGCAAAATGACTGTAAAAGAACAAAATCAGAATGGTAGAGTTTTATGACACTTTGCACAGAACCAGATCACTGTAACCCATAATTTATTTAGACTCTAAATGTGCATATAAAATATTTTACTATTGTTTAGGGGTTTTGGTTTTGGTGTGTTTGGTTTTTTTTTTTTTCCCCAAAAATCCTATAAAGAGATGGGTACAGTACATTCAAGAAGGCATTTTAGGTTTTCCCACCTACAGGGAGCTATATGGCTGTAGCAGGAAAAAAAAATTCCAAATAAGAACAGTTCTTACTTCTAGCCCTAGAGGACTAGAGATAATGAACTTTAAAGCTGTGACATTTTTATGTACTGAAAAAGTATCTATAATTTTTAACAGACTTTTATAATTGACTTTGTGTCCTCTTCCACAAAGCTCAAAGCAGGTAGAGCATTTAGCATGATACACAAATGTAAAGTAATTCCGAATAAAAGCCCTGAGTAGTATAAAGTATTCACAATTTTTTTTTAATGGTCTCTATTGTATGAAACACGCTGTAGCAATACGGCTACTGTATGTTTTGGTTTGTTTTATTTTCTGTATGGAAGCTAAGCGTTGACCCTCTATTACCAGATAAAATACGTGCCTCAGAAAGGGATTTTTCTCCTTCTGTGACGTAGCGTTCCCAAAACGGCTTTTTCAGGAAGCATTCCTGAAATAGGATACTGAAGGCAAGCCCTGGTTTTGTAGCAGGTAGTCGAACAAGCCAACCCAAAACGCTTCTAGAGGGAGAGGGACCTCGTGTACGCAAACGTTGTGTCCTGCTGGAGGCTTTCCGCGTCTTCTGCTGCTCCTCGCTGACTAGCAGTTGAACGCAAGCCGTCGGTCTTTCAAGAGGTAACTAAAATTTAGGTGCATGTTGTGTTCTATAATTAAGTAGTCGATATCGTGCACTTGTATACCACCATCACACTCTTGTAGTTCATATATAGTAACAGTTCTTAGAAAGGAATGTGTTTTCTTTCAAAATTAATTTAAGTATAAAACAATTAAAAACCACAATCAAATTACTTACAAAAAATACAAAATATTTTCATGGCTAATATGCAAAATGTTGCTGCTGCTTTTTCCCATTTGCAATCAATTTCCAAACCCATTTTTCATATTCATAGGAATGTTGGCCAGGTCTTAATACCTACTGGGACATACATTTTTCTCAACAACTAAGACCTTTTTTCGTGGTGATTTAATCTGCATCAGTAAAAACCTTTATTGAAGGTGAAATGGCACATTTTTCCTTGTCTATTCTCCTCTTGCTTATATAAGATGTATCTAAACCTGGCTTTGGTTGAGTGACAGCTCTGAGCTAAACACCTAATGGAGGGGCAGCAAGTTGATGTAAGTAACAGACGATATGACACGTGAGACGTGTGTGACACGTGAACGGTGGAACAGTTCAAAAGCATGTTGACGCCTCATGGTGAGTTCGTTATCTAGTATAAAGTAGCCAGGCAAGTATGTAGGAAGATACTTTTGAGCGAGGGAAAGTGAGGAGATTTATTTATTTTTGAAAGAACAAGTCAGGCAGTCTGGACAGGTGAGTCAACTAGCTACAGAGATGAAAATGTCCTTGTAATTAAATTTCAGGGGAATAAGAATTCTTGCTTCGAAGACAGAAACCAGTCTATAGCTGTGTACTACTCTTCTACATTAGCCATATTGAATAAATCTTCATTATTTTAAACTAAATGAATTTTTATAAATATATCAATCTATAACAATAATTACTACATATTACAAATCTATACATTAAGTAATACTATCCTTCTATGATTAGAAACAATAGCTACTGAGGATTTCCCAGCTAAACAAACCATCCTTTGTGCCCTGAACTGTAAATTGATTTTTTTTTTCATCCAGGCATATTGAATAGAGTTGCGGTGCAGCCCTTTAGAGCCTGTAAGCAAAAAGTGACAGAAAAATGTGCAAGAAGCAGAAACAGAGGATTTCCAAGGAGCCAAAATGGAGAACATCAGCATATCCAATTCTGCTTAAGTTGAAGCAAATGCGTATCATGAAAATAAAATTTTCTTAGCACTCCAGTAGAAAGGGCTTACCTGCTTGCATTCTGCTTATTAGTATAATTGCTTTATTAAAAGTTTAAAGAACAGGCATTGACTAGAAAGATGTAAATTTTCTTAATTTCTTAAAATTTAGAGCAGATTAGAGGGCAGTTCTAATGAGGGTTACAGATTTTGTAAAGACTTTGCTACACCCTCAATCCCACTTCCTTTTTTCTATCTACTCATAATACTCTTCCTCCTCTGTCTTCTTCCCCTCCCCTCCTTCAGGAGCAAGTTCCAAGTGAAATGTGAAATGA
>JAVJGG010000008.1:1999628-2023976 GCA_035590195.1 Aviceda cuculoides
ACTGTCCTGATTTAACATTGACAATTTGTACTCATTAACTCATTATTGCTCAGTACAGTTGTACTCCAGGTAAATGCACTCTAAGTAACTGCTGAAATTATATGACCAAAAAAAAAAAAAAAAGTAAAGGAAATAAATTTAAGGTACTTTATGACCTTTTACAGAATTCCCATATGGTAGATATTTTCTGGAATAAAACCTTTAACAATTAATTAGTAACACACACAGCTAACACACAACAGTTATGGTTAATAGAGTAAAATCCACAATATTACTACTTCTAAGAGGTAATATTACAGTGTCAGGTATCACCAAAACTTCTGAGAAGGCAGGTGTGAATCCTGAACCTTTCAGTCAGTGTCAAAATTATTTCCTTTCTAAATGAACAATTCAGTAGGCATTGAGCTGTGTCTTTGAACTCCTTCTTTTAGTAAATGAGAACGTTACATTAAAATACCATTTAGGGAGAGTTGCAAAATATTTCAACATTCCTAAATCTTTTTCACAAGTCCCAAAACAGAAATACTATGTTTTGTTTATCTCAAAAAGGAAAGAAGGGGGAAGGGAGCAGGGAAGAAAGGAAGAAAGAAAGGGTGAAAGAAAGGAAGGCAACTCAGACATAAATTCATTTCTGCAATCAACACTGTAAGTGTGGCAAGAGAGTTCTGGTTATAGACTCATTTCATTCAGATGAAAGAAATAATTCATAATTTCATGTCATAGCAAAAATGGGGTATTGTCTTAACTTTGAACCCCCCCAAACTTAATTGCTTGTGTTTATAATAATGATTAATAATCTTTCCAAATCCTATTTTTGTCCTAAAAAAAAGACAGCTAGCTAGATAGATTACTGTTCATTCCCACAATAATGCTTAGACTGTTTAGACTGGAACACAGTCTAAAATAGAAGCTACCATGGGAAAGAAAAAGTACAAAAAATGTCAAAAAAACATTAGGTTAAATCTGTTTTATCTTGAATTGAGCTCTTGTATGAAGACTTGTATGAAACTTACTTACATCTTTCCAAGATGCAATTATAGGAATTTTCTGCTAACTTCCTCATTTTTAGCCTAAAGAAAATGAGAGGACTGGAGCACTTCTAAAATGGCTCTCCAGGAAAATTGGGAAAAATCAGAAAGCAAAGAGAATGTTGAAAGTAAAATCTGAATCCGAATCACATAATCTAGGCAAGATTTCACAGAAGGTGGAATGTCAGAGAAGCATAAAGTATTGAATGAGTGGTGTGAGTGACTAGGAGACCCCGTTCTCAAATATGGTGTTAATACGGGAAATAACAGGTAACCTATTCAATTTATGTGTACCCTTCACAAGTAGAAACACTGACACTAGAAAAATATAAGTGTAGCATCTTTCTGGTATGGACACCAGTAAAGGCGTCTAGCAGATGAACCAAACTGTAGTTAGTTTTTCACAATTTTCCTTTTTACATTATGGGAAAATCCTGGCTATGGATTTTGTAGAAGTATCACATAGAAGTTTCTAAATGCTGCACATCATTAGGGGCTGCTGGCTCCTAGAATTCATGGACATGTAAGATACTAAAAAGTATTCACTTTCCTGGCACAAGAATCAAAACATGACCAAGTCTAGTTAAAAACAAAACAACAAAAAAAAAACCCAAACAGACAGTGAAATAAAGTTGTTTTCTTGTCCACATCTCCTTCACGGTTCCTTTGTCTCTCTCTTTCATTCTCTCTTTTGGGACTTCATGTAAGATTTCAAGAAGGGTTTTAAGATTAAATTTCTTTCTGTGTTAATCCTTTAAGCTTTTCCCTTTGGAATCCCAGCTTCAATGACAGACTATTCATTCACAGTGTCCGAACTCCATTTTTTTAAGAATGAGGAACTAATGCAATGTTGCTAAATTCTCACCTAGCTGTCTAAAAGTTAGTTTTATTTTCAAAGTGACAAATCCATCACCTAAGGAAACACCCAAGCATTACTTATTTTGAGAGAGAGAGAGACAGAACACCCTTCACAGTTACGTGACCGTGAACAAGCTATGCAGAAAGTTTTAACTGTGCTTAATAATCAGCAGCAGACCTCCGAGGAAAACAGTAAATAACAATTTCCAGGACCTTCTACCATTTTCTGAAACACTTCAAAGCTAACACGCTTTTATCTGATGTGTTAGGTGACATTTGACATGTCTCCTCCTAAGACGGCTAATTGCTCCTGCGTGTTTCTCTCCCCCCGACGCTGACGAAGACGCCTCTCGCCCCCTCCTCGTCCCAGTCCTCAGTGCTGGGTTTGTTCAGCCCTTGGCCTTTGCCGACCGGCTCACCCGCAACCTCTTTCTGCCAGGTCCAGTTCTACAGGGCGTCCAGTACGACCACGGGTCTGGTGCGGACTGTGAGGCGAGAGAGGAATGCCAGTTGTTTGTCCAGTGTGATTGAAACCACCCGATTGCTTGCTAGGAAGGTCCTGAAGGTTTCCTGTACTTAAAAAGAAAATCAAATTACTGAGAAAGAAGACATTATCATACACATTATGACACAACCAGAACTACCTTGTGGGTTTGTGACTGTATTATCTAAATAGCAAATAATATGACTAATACTGCAAGATCTTTCAAGTTATAACATATTCAAGGCTTTGCAACTTTCTGTGGAAAAATATTCACCTTTAAATAGTATTTGATATGCTTTGTTTTACCATGATACTTACCTTCAAAGGCAATTTTAATTAATTGCTTCAAGTTATCTGAAAAGTTTAAGAGAAGTTGAGCACTTAATATTTCAATACAAATACTCTATCTGTGCGCCTAATCCTATGATGAGCTCTGTAGAGGTGGAAGAGACTGCCCGTATAATGGATGGGAAGAGCGGTTTTGTTCCCAGATGATACTGAATCAAAAATATTTGCAGAATTAATCTGAAATAAGACCTTTAAGTAGGCTTCACATAATAGCAGTGAATTTACAGTTATTATTTCTTTGTTTTCTTACTTCTTTTTCAGCAAAAATTCTAGTATCAAGATATCAGTTCTATTGGTTTGAAAAATAGCTATAATGCATGCATGCAGAGCATTAGATTGAAATTCTAAAGACGGCAAAAAATTCTCTTTTACTTAATGTTTTTCTGAATTAATTTCATCTTTATTCTAAATCAGGGTATACCCAGAGACTGTTCCCAACCCCCAAATTTGTGTTCTCTCTCTCTTCCCCTTGCCTTCTCCCCTGTCCCCAGAAGGACAGGAAAAATGCCTGCTTTCTATTTTTGCAGGGTATTATCACAAAGTTTTATCTTCCAAATTCTATTTTCTGGGGCTCTTTTCTTTTCTTTGATTCATAAATATTTTTAATTTTGTCTCCCTGTCTCTTGTACAAGATATTAAAAAGTCATCAAAGTGCCATACCCTAAAGGTTAACCACTTTAATGCAATGAATAACTATATATTTACAACTGTACATGATAATTCTTGTCTGCAGTACCTATTTTTCAGTGCATCAGACTTTCCTCATGATGCATAAAGTTTTCCATTTCTTGTCTTCGCTTCTTTATCAAGGCATACATGAAAAACAAGAGATCAAAGACAACATATCCATTTTATATGGCAAGACTTTTAAAGTATAATTCCTATTAAAAATATAATACTGCTTCTCTAATCTGCTAATACTGTGTGTGGAAATTGAAAGATATGATCTTCTGGAAAAAAAAAGAATATCATACTTTTTTCCTCTTTGTCATCTGAGATTAATTCCACCGAACTAATGAGACTTTCTGAATGATCCCTATTAAGTAAAGCTGATTTTAGGAGCTTTATTTATAAATATTTAGGAACCCAAACCATCATATTAAACCTTGGAAAGTGACTCTACACAAATATTGTCTGACAGTGACCTAATTAGAGTAATTTGCATACTAATGAGACTTTGAAAGAGATAAGCAATAGCATGCTTGTAATAGATAATTAATTTGTGTTTCAAAATAAGCTATGGTTATTTAACCACAATTCATATGACACATTGAATTAGAGGAGTTGAGCAAGTTATTCTATAACAATAAACAACTGTTACAGCTTTTCAGATTTACTTAAACTCCCGTTCAACAAATTTCCTTTATGTTGAAAAGGTAAGGCTGTTCATTAAGCTTTTGATTTTGAAGTTTGTTTTGCAAAAAAAAGAGAACTAGGGAATAAAGTGCTTCTGCACATCATAAAAGCAGCACAACCTGTGCCATATGTTGCCCCTCATTTCATATGTATATCGACACATCAGCCTCTGCAGCTGGTGAATGGCTTCTTTTTCCTCCTAATCATTTTCCTCCAGTCACATATTGTTTTATTTGTGCACTACATGACCGTACTTCAGAACATGCCTTCCATTGCTTAATTGCTTTCTGAACTTTCATTGTAAGAATAGAAGAAATGAGTGGTTTAATGCTATATTATAAGCTTAAAAATGACACTGAGTTGTGGCCCTTGACATATCTTTAACAACGTGCTACCATCTTCAAAACACTGAATTTCACCTTGTTTCCTGTAAAAGTGATGGTGAAACCATAAGAATCAGCCTTAGCTTACCCAAACTGTACATAATAGAAAATTCGAAAAGTGGATAAGTGCTGTTTCAGCTTACAAATATGACATTTCTCAAAGCTCTGATATATAATGAAGAAAATGTATCTTTATGAAAGCTATCTTTACGAAAACCAACACTCAACTTCAAGCATATTTTTATAGGCTGAGTCTGGGCCTAGTCTTTCTGGGAAGAGAACTTCTCTGTTAAAATCTGGAAACTGCTACCATTTTATATGCTTAGTTTATAAAAAATACACCAGTAAGCTTTATATTAAAAACAACAACAAACCCATGGGAGGCAGGGCAAGCTTGTGCTGGAAATATACTACAAGCTTCAAGACCTTGGGGAGGCACAAGGCCCCAGTCTTTGAAGGAGCTTTCCAAGTGGATGACGATCTCTTCCTGGGTATACGAACTTCCTCATAAACGAAAGGAAAGTTAAAGCTTACCGTGCAGCTGTACTTCATCCAACGGGCACGGGGAAGCGTACCTGCCTAAGATGTGTCCAGGACTACGAATAAGTTAGATGAAAAGTGCCTCAAGAAAAGACGAAGTGTATCAATGTCTTCCATATTTTCATCCTTCATGATGCAAATCATGAAGCGTAAAGTGCATGCCAGCTAATTCACTGCCACTGACTACAGAACTACAAAGGATTTACAATGATTTATTAAAACGCTCCTGCTAAAATGTCTTCCTCTTCAAAACCATTAATCTCTGTTTCATGTAGAGCTGAGGCTTGCCTTTGGTTTATTTTCATAAAGTTAAGTCACTCTGTAGTAAAACATTGCTGTTAACAATTACAATGTGCTTAGCAATGCTAAAAATATGCACGAAATATATAATTGTGGGTATACAGTTCATATAATAAAAGGACTACACAGAAAGACTTTCAGACATTTTATTTATCTTCATGGTAACTGAAAGGTCACCAACCAAGAACGACATTAACAGGCATTTACATCAATGAACTGTCTACCTTTGTAGCCACAAAGGTATCTAGATGATTAATATCACATTTGAATGGTTCCACAGAAAAGAGAAGGGAGGCTGGCTAAAGAGCAGCACTATCTAATGATAGACTTTTTTTTTTTTTTTCAGAAAATTTCCATATATAGGCAATAAGTATCAGACTAATTTTGAAAAGAATAGCAAGAAGATCTCATACAAGAAGTGTTGGAAAAATCATTCGCTTTGACGTGTCTAAATGCAGAGATGGGAACCTAAAATAGAGTATTTAGAAGCCTTGTGGAATTTAGACTTTTTTATTTTTTTAGCAGACACAGGAGCCATACTTTTTTAAAAATATAGTACTGACTAGTGAGATAATTTAGTTCTTCAGAAATTCAATCAGAGAAGTGAAGGGTAGAAAAATTAAACTTGACATTAATAAATTAAACTCTGTTGATATATTGATATCCTTCAGAAAATTTATAGTTATCTTATTTGTTGAGTTGGAATAAAAATAAAATCATAGTATTATTTTTAAATTAGAATGCTTTCAGTGTTTGTTAGCGTTGTTTTGGTTGGTAATGCAGTGTAAAATTGTATCAGAATAAATTATAACTACGGTGATGTTATTTTTTATGCAAGCTTGGTAAAATGGTAAATTCTGATGTAAGTCTGAGAAATTCTCTTGCTGCAAACTACAGGAATTAAGCCTAAATGCATAAAGCTGGAGAAACCTTTAGAAAATAAACTGATGAAACAGATAAAAGAGGTTTAAAGAAACATTGTAAGATTAGTTCCTTTGAGCTCTCTTGAAAAGTCCCACTAATGGACACTATGGCACACTCTTTCTGTCAAGCAACATTAAAGATAAACATTAAGTTTAGCAATGAAGATCATTAACTCTTCTTGATTTTTGCCTAAGGAAATTCATTACATTAGGCAGCAATTTTAGTATGACCGGTCATATAACCAGCCAAGGTAAAAAGTAGTAATTGGACCTTATTTAGTCTAATCTGATGTGACCAAACGAAAAAGACTCTGGGCCAGAACGATATCTAGAGCTACATCCTGTAGAAAGCTACATGCTGAAGTTTCTCTACAGATAAAATCCCTGCATAAATATTTCCATGAAACTGCTACAAAGTCACCAAGATTGTCTCCGATGCACAGAACCAGAGACGCCAGTGGTAATCGGACAATTTATTTGGGCATGTGCTAACCTTTCTACAGCCATGGTAAGCAACTAAACAGCAATGACGAGAAATAAAATTCTTCACAGGTATGAAAAATATTTTCTCATTATAAGTAAACATGAAATTAATTCCTAGTGATCCATAAGATGTTCAACATACTATTATATCCTGAAATATTCAATATTGTTTTGGGGTTCTATAGAAATAGTAGGGCCATTAAATTACCTAGACTAATCTCATATATGTCACAGATTACTAGATTGCATCCCATTAATCCTGTTTTTAACCAGGAATGTGTTATCAGACTAAAACTTTGCTCATATTATGCTAAAATGCATGTTCTGGCAGACCAAAATACATCTTGGTTTGGTAACAAAATGCATAGACTGAGTTTTGGGACTGAATTTAAGAGGGATGTATGGAGCATCTGCATGAGGACTTGAGCTTTAAGATACTCTTGAAAGAAATCAGGAAAATAAGCCAAAATACAGAGAAAAGACAGGTTAGATAGGGGAAAAAAAAGTGTTTGATTCCATTGGCTACAAGACCTATGAGGTTAGTTTGACCTGATAAAATGGTTTGGATAGGAATAGCAGACAGGAATTCTGTAAACATTGAGGAATACTTTGTGACAAGACAAGTCATTTACCTAATTGCAGGGCTAACTGAGGACTAACCGTCCTCCTCACCTGTAATATCTGTGCACCCTGAGGTTGATAAACAATGCAACCCCGCATTACTCCTGTGAACTACACAAGAGGGGAGATTTTTTTTTTTCTTGACAAACTAAAATAGTATCAGTGATCCGAGCGGGACTGCAACACCTAAGAAACACTTCATATAACCTGGTTGCTTGCCTATTCTGCTAGGTGTGAAGACACCTTTCACATTAATGTAAGAGTTAAGTGATTGGGTATAATATTTTCCCCAGACTCTGTCGCGGTCTTTAATAACTTGCTGACTTCTATCAGTAGTTAGTTATCACAAGACATTAGTATATAGTGTCTCCATGCCAGTAAATCTGTTTTTCTTCACCTTTGAAAGCAAATTTTAATTGCTAATGCATTACCAAAAAGATACAGTAAAAAAGCCTTTTCTTCTAAAATTCCTGTCTTGATAGTCACTTGCCATTCGTTTCAAGCATTCTGACTGTGGAAGGTTTGTTTGGATGTACAAACCACAAGGTATTTTTCTGTTCTTAGGCTACGTGTTGCAAGGAAGTTTTCGGAGTGAATATTGAAACTTATTGAAGCTTTCAATTACACTGAAAAGAAAAGCTAATGCAGAAAACACACAAATTGCTTTAGAAAGAAAGATTCTAAAAAGTGTTGTGTGAACAAGAATTGTGTGCAAAGCCCCTACATTTAGCAGATCGAAGAAAATACTAGTGCAGGTATTTTCAACCTGTCCTGTGACATGCCCCAGACATTTAGGCTGATTCCTGAAGAAGCAATAAGCACTTGTACACATTAAATAGACTCCTAGCAGGCTGTCTTTAAGGGGAAGCCAGAGACACTGCCAATTTTCCGATTTCTTTTCTTTATTATCCGCAGACACCTGGATAATCAATCAGGTTTGATATGACAGAAGGCACAGTAGGAACTGTTTGAAAAAGCAATTGCCTAAAGACACCAAGACAACTATGGTCCTTTTACTTTTGTTTTTCCCTCCTTGTATCAGAGGTCTGCAAAATCCTGTAACATCAAAGAAAGAAGTTTGGCCTATTGATATTTTTGGGGGCATGCTAACAACCAGCAGTTTTCCTCTATCATAGTGCGACAGAAGTCAAAATAATCATTTTCCTAGGACTCCCTCTCTCCAACACTCAATCTCCCATTTTCCAACTTTTAGGCAGCAAAATTCAGCTTTGTTTGCATTCTTAGAAGTTCTGAGCTAATGGGATCAACTAATTTCAGTGTTCACAGAATAAATACAACAGACCATAATAGCTGTGGGACTTCTTATTTGCACTGTCTTAACTCCAATCTTCAGCCAAACTCCTGTTGTTCAGTGTAAACACAGAACTGTAAAATGGTTCCTTGTCCCAAGACCATGTATTCTGAAGGGTTACCAAGAAGCAATGAACATGAGCCTAAATGGAGCTGTTTGTTTTCATGGCTAATTTGCTACACATAGCCAAACTACCTAGTTCACTATTAGCTGGGGTAATTAATCCAAGCTACACTCCTTTTCCCACAGTCCATTTTCTTTTTCTACCAAGGTAAGTTATACCTTAAAGCAGAGTCATTAAGAATTGAATTAGCATCCGTTACCATTATCAAACTAAAAAAGACTACTTCTTCAAAATATTTTTCAAAGTTGTAAATCTCTTTTTAGCATATGTGAAAGACTTGGGGGTTGGGTTTTGGGCAGAGGGTTATTTGTTTTAAATTTTATTCTGCAGGATGGCAGTTATCAAGCATATACACTGAGACAGCTTGATAGACAGCAGACAAAAATCCACTTGAAGGAACTAAGAGAAAGTCTGAGTACTAGAATGAGTTATTCAGAAGGAATACATAATAACCTCGGAATATGTAATATAAAATTTTAGATTATATCACAGAGGAAAAACAAATACTGTCCCTATCTTCTCCTGAAGAAAAAGATACCAGTGCAAAATGATTAGTCTATTAGAGAAAGAAATATTTTTCCCTTGATATTTCACTTCCATTGGTTTTTATTATGCTGACTAGGTACCTGAAAACCTTTTAAGAGAAACCTAAAAGTGGTGGTTAGGCTGGCAGCATTTTATGGTTTACAACACAGATACAGCGGCTTTACGGCTGGTTTTAGCTTTATATGCCACCAGCCTCACACTTTTTTGTTAAGTGGGAGTTGCTCTTCTTTCTTAATTCATATAAGAAGTTGCACTGCTTGGAGAACCTTTCCATGCTGTCACAGTTTGGGGGGATCTCTCCGTCTTTGCTATCCGTGATGAATTTGAACGTCGTTAGTCTGACTGCGTATCTTGCTGCCCACCGAGGTCAAAAGGGAGTCCTAAGCAGTCAGTGCCTCCCAGTGGCTCGCAGGCACCGCTGTTCGGAGGAATCAAAGCATGTGAACATTGAGTTTGTGATTAATAGGAAAATTAGCATGTTTAGCTATTAGCAAAATTTCCTTTCTACCCTAGCTTTTGCTCGCCTGCTAATGACAAAGCCTACAAGTAATGAGTCTAGTAGTGACAGAACAGAAAGCCCTTCTAAAGTTCACTAAAAACATCATTAAAATGGACATTTTCAAGAAAGAAAGGAAGATAAATCAAATAAACTTACTGTCTCCTTTATGGTAAACATTGATGTTACTCTCGTTTCAGATACTTCCCCTTACTTTTTCTTCTCTAAGATTTCACTGGTTCTTTGCTCAATACAAATATACTTTTACCTTCTTTCCATTTTATAGAAATTTTTATTTCCTACTTATTTTCCTGAAATCTGCTGCTTCTGCATGGATAAGCAGTGTTGCAACACCTAGCTAAGTCACCGCTGCACAGTTTACAGGAGTTCACTGTAAACATCTGAAGTCATAGTTTTCCCTCGGTGATCTCCTTTTCTCTTTCATTCTTCAGATATTCATCTAGGTTTTCACTTCTTCTGGTTTTCCTTTATTTTCCACTCCTAATGAAGTACTTGTATGCTAACAAAGGGAGTAATAGACCAAAGTACAGAAAAGGTGGCTAGCAGTAGTTATTGCCCTTCATCGGTTTCCCCATATGTCTCCTCGTTGCAACTTATTTTGGAATCTACTGATGGAAAGAATCATTAATTACTACATTCTGGGGTTTTGTTGTTTATTTTTCTCCCCCCAACCCCTGACCCTTTAATAATGACTCAGTGAGCTATTTCCTACTTACATGCTCACAACTTCATGCACCCATAATGTCTCTTGATAACTCCAAAAAAGCAGGGTTTGGTGTTGGCGGGGGGGGAGGATGAAAGGGGGGGCAGTGGAGAAAACGGTTATTGATTCCAGTGAAATGAGAAGCCTCTGTACTTAAGGTCACTAAATCTACACTTCTTATTTACTTGCTCCACCAAAACATCGTTTTCTTAATAGCCAGCCTCACCTTACCCGGAATGTAACTTATATTGGTATACACTGTGAAAATGCTTCAGAATACTACAACATAAATACCAAACCCTAATGCTCTGGAACTAGAAGAAAAGAGGAATAAAAAAATATAAGAGCGCTAACCCATACGGCATGATATTATTTTAAAGTTCTTATTTTTCTCAGTATTACGTCTAGGTGAAATGCATAAACTTTAGGTGTATCTTCTGCTTCTAAAGTGTAATACAGAACCCCAAGAACAGACAAATAACAAAAAATAAACCCACATCCATTACTTAGCATCTTCAGCTATTATACGTTTATCAAAGGAACACATAAACTTGGCTAAATCTGTGTCTGAATCAAAAGTTCAGACTCTGCTGAACTGCAGCCTCTGAGATGATGAATCTTGATTCCTGACCTAAATCAGACCTCAGACTTTCCAGTTGAGCTACCACTAGGTTTTATTAGCTCACATTTCACTTTTCATCCTGAGTGCAAAAATGAGAGGGAAAAGTGTTTCTGCTAACCAGATTCACACGTGCCATGACTTCTGTTACAGAAGACTCCTCATTTTGTGGCTGTAGGTTAAAAATGATGGTATGTAGCCCCCCGCCAGCTGAGAAAATACTGCCCCAATCGTTGAGCGTGTTGGAAGGAGCTGCTCTTTTCAGCACGTAACCTAGCTCTGTGAGGGTCTGCATTAAAAGTCACCTTGAAGATGTGCCACAGTAGCTAGCAGCACATCGCAGAAATGACATTTCCTTAAAAACAAAGGTCATATCTTCTGTTCACTCCAGGTAAAAATAGCAGAGGCCTCCAGCACTGCTCTTGTGCAGCTTTTTCATGGCCTTGTAGCGCAGAGAAGCCAACTGCAGAATTCAGAAGTTCCCATTCTCCTGAAATAATTCTATTTTCCAAACAGGCATTCAGTTATTTTAAAACCTGTGGTTCTACCCATTAACGCTTCTCTTGTATAACACATGGCAGTGGATTTTCTGGGCCACCGAATAAATGTGCCATGTGACAACTGAGGGAAGAGCAAGGGTGGAGAACATGGGTGGCTCGGTTACCATTAATATAAGTAAGCAGTATGTACAAAGGAAAAAATAATCCTTTTTGCTGCATAAAGCAGTACTTCAAAGGAAATGTAAACACATCTGCACTTTATACCTTGTGCATTAGACAAAACAAAAATACCACAAAATTCTGAGAGACTCTGAAAAGGGGCACAATTAACCACCATTACATTCACTTAGGCTTCACCAGTCGCAGAGTCTCTTTGACCTCCTTGCCAATGCATGAATATAATGAAATCTACATTGTCAGGTACATACCGAACTTTTAGGGGGAAGTGCAATTAAATTAAGAATAGGACTCTTTCCCATTCAAATATTCATACTGCCTTTTTTTAGTTGCTTTAACTGTTATGATTCTCTTTTCTGACATTTCAGTTTATAAATTATGCTGCCTCCGACTTCTAGTAGCAATTTTATGGTAATGCATAAAAGGGTGTAAACAGATTTTAACAAGGTGTGAGCTTGAGTCTAACAGTTAATTCTGGTGTAAGTCAATTGGGCTGATGTCAGTAGAATCAGAATTGCACTCGGGTAAGTGAAAGAAGAATTTAATCCAAATGATTTGTTAGACATGTTGCCAATGAAATATTTGTATAAATCTACTACATTTTTAACAACAATTTTCCTTTTTGTTTGATCCAGAATCTTTCTTTTTACATAATGTGTGAAGATCTTGGAACCACTGTTAAACAAATTTATAAACTGACAAGGATGAATGAAGCTATTGGGTTATCGCTTAGCAGCACTGGTTTCCCAGCACAAAGAATGAATATGTCCGCAGTGATCTGCAAGCCTCTGTACAAAAAAGCTGTATTCTGGCCTGCAGGTCCTTCAGATGGTACCTATAAAACTGCAGGCCACTATAGCTATACCTCAGCAAGTACTTTTTTTTTGCTAGAAACCCTTGAAAAATATTGCATTATGACCTCTCTGCTGTACAGTGCAATTAAATTTCTATATATTGAATTTGTATGAGGACGTGTTTAACTTCTATGAGGGTTTTTGTAAAATCATTTTAAAAAACTACTAGGATTCCATCGGTACAGTTTCCCGTGGAAGTCAGCTTGTTTGTTTGTTTGTTTGAACTACTCGTCTGTAAGTGTTTTCAGAGACTGCAGTCATTAAACAATAGTGGCAAAATACAAGGCATCTTGTTCAACTACTTGAATATAGATTTTCGTTAGTCAATTATACAAAGCCACCTGGTAGGATCTTTTCTCAAACGGGAATCGGATGACAGATCAGCCCTTAGAAGTCACTAATTGGCACAGGATGATTTTACAGTCTGCCTAATAATCCAAGAGATGTGATCAGACGCCCATAGAGGAGACTTGAGTTTGACTTGCCATTTGTCTGTTGGATTACAAACTGATCTCGGGCAAATTACTTCCCTGCACTGAGACTCAAATTACCATATGTAAAATTGAATTCTTGATTTTTTTTTTTGCTTTTAAAATTGCTTTGAAATGTCTGGCCCAAAAGCGATACATAGAAGGAGAGTTAATAATGCCAACTTCCATGTACCCCACTGTTTCACAGATTCCATTTTGATTTTATTAACTGTGGTTTAGAGTAATCTAATCTGTATGATGTTACAGACAACAGCAAGAAAAGATAGATGCACAGACATCACTTATTGCATTTACTGCAATTACTATTCTAGTAGTAATTTTTACTACTAGAATACTTTTTCTAGTAGGAATTTTTTACTATTCTAGTAAAAAAACCCCTATTTATTTACTTCTTGTTTGCTACTATATCAGTCGAACAGGTTCTGCATAGAAATTGTTTTTTCTCTTCATTTTTTTTTTTTTTTTAAGTCTCAGGAAAGGAAAGCCATACTACTGTGATTCATCTTTGCAACAGAAATCCTTTACACAGTGGGAAACAATATGTATGGTATTTTTTCTTCTGTATTTTCCCTGTAAAGTTGTCCCTGCACCTCAAATATTCTACATGGAGAATTTAGACAATGTTTAAATTAAAGTTCTGATACATACTATTAGTATACATAGGAAATAGGAATATATCAAATAGGAATGATGTATCACTAGGCTGGTGGGCAGTTATTCAAGAGCATGCCTGAGTTCTCCTCATTAGAATGTGAAATATTATTGGTTTTTTTCAATTGTATTTCTGTTCTTAAAAAAAAAAACATCAAACCCTTCCTTCTATTATTTTTCAGTAAAATAATCAGCTTGATTCTTTTGGTTTGTTGATATTACTAGTTTTTTTCTTTAATACTACCTGTTACTTCCTTTTCTGGGCAAAAGTCTGCACCCAGAATATTTTGGTTTTAGTTTCTGTTTTGATTATCATTACTGGCTCTTTGTAAGGTAGAAAACCTGATAGTCCATGTCAAGAATTAACAAACTTTCTTTTTTTTTTTTTTTTTTGAAAGAAAGAAAACAAATTGTTGTCTTGAAGAGGCAGAGCCAATCTGTAGCGACTGAACCCAGATGTGTGGACCACACGATTACAGCAAGATTGTTACAGGCAGTACAGAGGCCATGGTCCGAGCGCTACATTAATCATTATCACACCTTTATCTACAGGTGGTCAAGGTTTCTATAAACTTTTTGAAGTGATTTCAAAGCAGAACTGAAGGATAAAGAAGTGTTTTTCCACACATGATAGAAAACATAATGTAATGGTGAAAAATTCAACAAGCATGCAGTTAAACAGCACAACTGATGGAAGACTGTCAGGAATCAATGTTCTTGTTGCAAATGTGAAATAATCAGTAGGGCTGGCGGACTTTAATGTGCTTTTTTGGTTTTTTTTACTTTTTTTTTCTTGTCGAGTAAACTACATCTACCTCTTCATAAACCTTTTCTTGTCTTGTCTTCAAATCAGCCCCTGCATATTTGCATTACTGATGCAGGCAAATTCTTCCAGAGCCCCAGGCTTCTGCTGCAATTAGGTCTTTCACTTTGATCTCCAACTCGTTTTGTCTGAGCCCAGCTAGACTCCATAGACTCCTCTGGGCAGGAACTGTGTACAAAACACACTGTTGAGACTCAGTAAATACAAACATCCTATCTGAAATAACTCTTACAGCCCAGATTTCTGATGTAAAATACGAACTATTATCTCAACAGACAAATAGAAAAAAAATGGAAAGTCACAATGTAGGACAAATGTTGTTAGAAAATAAAGAATAATTTTTTTAAAAAAATGAAAAAAACTCAAAATTAAGTTATATTTTTTGAAAATAGGAAAAAGAAATTGAGAGATCTTTAGTTTCCATCTTAATCTCTTGCTCTGACAAGTTTTTTGTCCTCCCTGACAAAGATCTTGCTAATTCATTCCTACTTACAACATTTTGAGGAGAAAGAGGTACATTTGTGTTGAATTCCATATCTAATAATATTAATAACCAGTAGATAAATTGTTGGCTTTTCTTCTTTCTTATCTCCTGGTCCAAAATCTCACCTGTTGTCCTGTTTCCCGTTTTCACAAGTCCTTTTCCTGCCTCTGCTAAGAATTGGACACCTTTCTTCCCATCTGAGGTACCCTGCAGACTATAATCAGCTACAGATTATATATATAATCGGTTATATATATATTATATATATATATGAGTCATATATTATGTATATATAATCAGTTGCAGTTATACGGTGTGAATCCTGAACTGACACACCGCGGCTGAGATTTCACCTGCTGAGATTTGTCCGGTGGGATCCCAAGGGTCTGAGCAGAGGCAGTGATCACTGGCAACAGCCGAGACGCCCGAGCACCCGGGACATCCGCGTCAGGCTGTGACATACGACGTAAAACCCTGGGGCAGCTGGACTAGCAGCTGGACGCCTGCCGGAATTCCCTAGAGCCGCTAAGGCGATGCTGTACAACCCAGCTTTAGCAATGCAGAAATGCTCACAAGGTGAGGACCGAACATGATTCTTATATGAAAGGCAGCAAGGCGCAAAGTTACATCAAACATGTATTTCTGAATGTCCTTTTTATAATTAGTGCGTCTGTAATAGAACTGTGTGAGATACGTATATCTACGTCAGTCTGGGGAAGTTAGAAGTAGGCATCAGTTAGATCCACTTCCTCCTAAAGCAGGGGTTAGCTGAATTTATACTTCTTTTTTTAATTTGAATTTTTGAAAAATTAAATCATCCTATCAATCTTCACCTAGCTATGCGATTTTTCATCAACTTATTATTCAAAAGTCTCCCATTTCACTGCAGCCAGGAGAGTGTTACTTTCTCACATCTTTAACTAAACTGAAGCCCAGAATATTTTTGCTCATATTTTACTCTAAACACGAGTCCCAGTGATGTTAATCATGCAGGTGCCTAAAGTTGAGCACATGTAGACATCTTTCCAGGACTAGAACATATATTTTACAGGTTATGAACTGACACAGAACTAGCTAAGCAGGAAAAAAAAATTTCTGCAGCATAATAATTTGTTTCCTTTTCTCACTGGATAGTGTAAGCCATGTCTAAGAAAATATGGATTTGTTTTACCATTATAATAAACCTTTTTCTGATCTTTAACCACCAGCTTTAGTCTCTC
This sequence comes from Aviceda cuculoides, assembly GCA_035590195.1. NCBI lineage: Eukaryota > Metazoa > Chordata > Aves > Accipitriformes > Accipitridae > Aviceda > Aviceda cuculoides. The sequence continues at coordinate 2,015,974 of JAVJGG010000008.1, forward strand.
GGGATCTGGAAATGGCTTAAATTTTGCCTTGGAGTAAGAAATGTATTGTAAAGCAGAGATATTAAAGTTGGAATTTAGTTAGAAATACAGAATAGTTTCAGCAATTTATAAGGAAGGATCAAATACGTTATATCCATTTATGTTGTTTACAACATTATAAGAAGAAAACTCCAGTGGAATTTTAAGCCTGTTGTGGGATCAGACTGATTAATCAACCATACCTTTAACAGGGTCCTCTAGCAGCCTTGGCATCCAACCTTGATGTGTTTCAATCACCTTTTAGACATTCCAAACCCAATTGTTATAGACGGCACGAGTTAAAAAACAAACACAATTTGAGCTGGTAGTGTCAAAGCCAAAAGTGAGACTTAATGTCAATATGTTTGTTCCACAATCGTAGCTGTATGATCAAGTGAAAACAGAAATTTAACTGTGCAAAGTGGGGTGACAAACATGACAATATTTCTGGCAAAAGACAATAAGTCAAAGCTAGCAGTGCTCAGTCTCCTGCGGGAAGATCATTTTTCTACACCCAAATCAATTTAGACTTGACTCTGCTTCCAAACCATGGTGAATTGATGATAATTATTCTGAAGTCAGGTGTAAAAATAATATGGAAAAGAGATAATGACTTCAACTATATGATACACTTATAACTCCTTGCTTAATTATCTCCAGAGGTCAGATTATGCTTAATTTTCTAGGGTGAGTAGTAACAGAAGGGCATGAGATATGTTTACTTTGTCATGCTTGGCTTCTTTTAATACTAACCATTGCAGCAGTTAGTAATCCCAACCTATAGGGCAATGCACAGCTGTACGGCAGCTTTAGTCAGTAGACTAATCAAGCTGCAAATGAGCACAGGACCAATTATCTAGTTCCTCTTTCTTGACCTAGGGTCATAATAATTAAAATAATCTAAAGAGATTTAGCAAATTTGTGCAATTTGAATGCCACAGAATGCCACGTGTCTCATGCTTAGTTATATCCCTACTTACTGCTGTGATCAGACCCTACGTGCATAGGAATTGTTTTCTCAACTTGAGTACAAATTAAATTTATTTGTTCTGGGGTTTTTTGTGATGATGGTTTAATTATATAAACAGCATACTTCTAATCTGTACGTATTTTCCATCCATTTCTCTCACCTGAACTACGTATCAAACTGTACCATAAACTTCAGAGTACTACATTTCTTGAAAGCATTTTGTATCACCTGCAAATTAGATGTGTTTTATATCTCAGCAACTGCTGTGCAATAGCAATGATTTCACATTTTAGTAAAAGTCAGCAGAAAGGTCTGTTGTCTTGTTCTGTTACTGTGGTAACTAATTCTTAGTACTTTAATCATACTAGTGAAATAAAGTTTTTTTCAAAGAGAAGCAGCAGCTTCTGCTCTAGAAGTGTAAAGTTTCAAAGTGTCAGAGCCTTTATTAGCGATTTCCAACAATTATTTTTTTTTTATTTAACTAGGTTACCTGGCAATTTTTAAGACCGTAATGTAGAAAAGATTTCTTTCTATATTACAAATGCATAGAAACTGCTTCCCTCTTGTGCGACTGATCCAGCAAACCCCTAAAACGGAAGCAGGCTCCGTGGGGATGGGCAAGGGTGACGTGCCCACGAAGCTCAGAGAACAACTCCGGGTGCGACTGACCAAAGCTCTCGCAAAGACGCCGAGTCCACCCCCCCAGAGGGGACCAGAGTCAGCCTTTGCTTTGGATAACCAGCCCTGCCAGTTCAGCAGATGGGCTGTGGGGTAGATGTTTCTCCCGGAGTTCGTTCCAAGTGTGGATGTCCGCCTGAGTTAGGCGAATCCGTGGCTCTATTTATATATATACTCTATTTATTTATATATTTATATATATACTCTGGTTTTTTATATACTCTATTTTGTTAAGTGTAACTTATGTTTAGTGTGTTTTCTGTATATTTTTATCACTCTGCTAAATCAAAAAATCTCTTGTAATACAAAATATCTTAAACTAAGTAAATTTCATATTAAACATTACAGCTTCCACGCGTAGAATATCTAAAGGAACCTGGTTGAAGTATTGGACTCTGACATCTTGTCAGAGAGATCCCTAACAATATTTCTTACAAGCAGAGCTCACTAATTTTACTATAAATAACTTTGTGTATAAATAGACAAAAAGCTAATTCCATATGGTAGAATTTAATACAAACTGTCTAACAACAAATTTGGTAGTCCTGGATTTTATTGTCCCAAGCTGGTTTTGGTACATATCTTAACCATCAGGATTATCGTTTCTTCTACTGTACTTCAATACAAGAAACACTACAGTATGTAATAACTTCTTTGCTCTTTTTATTTCATTTAGTTCCCCAATGCCAGACAGCCTGAATGTTCTATGTGTTTATTTCCTGTATAAAAACACAAAAAGCAGTGAAACAACCATGGAATGTAGGCTTACAATAATTAATTTCCACTACTGAGTGAGTAACAATTTCAGAAATCGGCCCCTGTTTATCTCTTATTATCTGTCTTTGCTAGAAGCCCAGTGTTGCCAGCAATTCTTTCCAAAGATGGATTTAACTGTTGGAAAACAGATGCTGACATGAACTTTTTTTTTTTTTTTGAAATTTAATTCAATATCCCAGCATTATTATCTTTAAAATGTACGTGATGTATATATTTTAATGAGGAATGGAACTTTTGTCAAAACCTACCCTACCTGCTTATCTTCCAACAACCACAGGGAGGATCAATCACTAGGATTTGCCTAGATTCCTTGGATGTCCAAGCCATAAATGGTTTTGGTTTTTAGTTCTCATTGATGCAGCACATTACCCTTTTTTTCCCCAGAGCAGTAACAGCACATTTTTCATTTCTTTTTCTCATGTAATGATATGGCATTTAATATTTCCAGCTAATTTGTACTGATGAATACCTAGTTAAGGTAAATCTATTTTTCAAAGGAAGGTGTAGGCATAAACATTGAAAACTATTTCATTAAGTCAGTGACCTTTTTAAAATGAATTCCTGTTGATAAAATAAAACTGGATACCACCTAAAGGCAGAAATAAGGGAAATAGAATTTACATGTGTATTGGTTTCCAAGATTGATACCCAGGAAGAAAACTAGAGGGACAGCTCACATCAAAAGCACAGGAAAACATCTACAGCATTTCTTCTAGCTCTGAGCACTGTAAAATGTACATTTTTATTTGATTTTCATTTGTAATAATAGCAAATTCCCAGTGTCTGGTTCATTTTAATTTCATGCCTAGTAATACTGGAGTTTAATACTGTAATTTTATCAACTGAGTTTGCACTTATGCAAGCACGAAACTAATGCACTTTTGAACCTCTTTGTTTCAATGGAAGGAAAAATATGTACTGGAGTAAAACACAGCAAACAGCAAACATTTTAACTATTTCCTCTTTATACCCCAAAATCCAATAGTTTCACTGCCCCGTGAATCTGCTGATACTAAGCAGGCTGCTAGCAGTGGTCCTCCAGATTATCATCAGAGCCTCCAGGGAAAATAATCATTGCACTAATGACAACTTTTAAAGTAAACAGTATTTCTATAAAATCAAAACATCAGCATTTGGGTAGACTAGAATCCCATTTATTTACATCAATAAAATATGCACCTTAGGACATGCTAGGTCACAGTTGAGTAATGTATTGCGTTTTCCAGTGTTTTTAGAAGGAATGAATAATGACAGTGGAAAGGCTTGGGTTCATTAAAGAAAAACAAATTTGGAGCACTGCAGCTCTTTATTTAGAAGGAGCTTGTGATATGAGCTGACAGTTGCTTTGTTTAGACAAGTGTCATAGCTTTATTTCACTGACCAAATTTTCTGAAGTCAAACAGGGCAATATTTCTGCACGCACACTAGGTAAATGATAGCATCAACAGGAAAACAACAGTTTCTAACTATGGTTTGCAGAGAAACTCTAAATTAAATAATCTTCTTTTGAAAGGAATGCACCATTTGACTTAATATGAACTTTTGCCAAAGATTAGCTGCAAATGGGATAGCCGAAATCTGGTCTCCAAATCTCTGAGTTTCCTCTTTAATTAGTTTCATTCTCTAGCCCTCTCTTGTGCCCACAATCCTATTTGTTCTCAAAATCACATTACTCAGTATTTAAGCATTCAATGACCTGTGCTGTGATACTGAATGGAAGTCGGCCTTCTACTTCTTTTTTCTGTAGGCAATGTTTATTCCTCTTTACTGGGGTCCAGACCTGACTCCCAATGCGTACTTTCTCCTTGTACAAAGCAGTGTCTTCCTGAAACAGATTATAAAGAAAGCTTTATGGAAACAGGCAGAGATTGAGACTGAGATTTTAGGAGTAGGAATAGAAGCAAACAAAATGAAGTGACAAGATCCTATTTCAATAAAGGATTTACTCAAGAATTTTATGAACAATTGGTATAGATTTAGAGCACAGAACCAAGCCTGCTGTCTTTTCATGGTACGAAAATTTCCTGCAAAAGTTAGTTGTGATTCTCGCTTGCCTAACGCCGGCTGGACGCTCTTTCAGCATTCGAAGTCCCCCAGCGCCAGCAATATCCTCCCAGTCTCCAGAGTGAGTTTTCCAGTCAGTAACTGCACTTCTTCCTATGCCAGCACCGCCTGCTAACGCAGTTATTTTCCTCCGCGGCTGTTTACACAGAGGATGGATTTGTGTCCTGTCCCAGGCTCCGCTCGGCTTTGTTAGCCAAACCACCCTCGCTCATGGCACGTCTATTCTATGCGTTACGGTACACAGCGGAGAACCAAAAATTTACACCAAAAGGCTTACTCTGGAAGAGGAGGTGCTATAGCTTTGCCGTGCAGTGCTGTGCTCAAATAAATTGCTGGATCGGGAATCGGGACTGATCAGCTCTGGCCTGCTGTCATGCTCCCAGGATGCCTATATTGTCCAGGAAGGTCCACGATCCTGGTCTGGACCACATAGCATCATAGCTTTACTCTACTTCTCTTCCACTTTGAATAAATATTCCTAGACATGGATGGCTGAACTGTGCATGGTACTTTAACTCAGGACTTTTTCCGTTCTTGTTTGTTAAATTTCCCCTGTCATCACTGGAAGTGCTTTATCTGCAAACCTTAGATCTGCACACCTGGGTCACAGCTTCTCTGCAATTAACAGTCAATGTAGCCATTTTTCTTCTTTCCCTCTTAGCTGATCAGAATGCAGTTTCTAGCAGGCATAATTGCTAGCAGTCACTTATTCAGCTTATTTTGCCTTTTGACTGTTACTTGTCAACTCTTTTGTCTGTTATGCAGTCCTCAGGTCACTTAACTCTTGCTTTATTTTAAAAATTGAAAACAGATCATAAATACACCACAATATTCATGCCACATTTCCCTGGGCAACACGCTGTATTCATAAACTATTATTGAACATGACTGTATTTACACTATAGCAAAAAAAAATTTACAGCAAGACTTATTCCATATAATTCCCTGCTGCTTACTGTTTAGTTTAACATGCAGATTGTTGTTTCCTCTCATTTACTATTTATTACCTTAGTTTACAAAGTCATGAAGTTATGTTTGCCAGGCAGTAAGGTCCCAGTAATCTCTTTTTCTACAAAAAAAAATGCTTATTTCAAGAAAGTCTTACTGTTTCTTCCCCTGGATATGCAGACCTTAAGCAAATCTGGTAGCTTTTCCTCCACAAAATTGGAAAAATAAATAAGTAAAATTAAAACTAACTAAAGGAGCTAACAGTAAGGATGGCCATAGACCTTATCCTTGTCATGTCCTTAGTTTCTTCCTGTGCTTTCTTTTACTGCTTTCAAATCTTTCATTTCCAAGATAGCAGCCAAAATAATCTTTTCTTCTGCTAGTTCAAAAAAATTTCTTCCTCTCTTTGGAGGGCATTTTACCCCTGTCCACAGCAACATAGCACCAGAATTACATTGCTTGTGCTCCCCTTAAAGCATTGACTATTTGCTGGTCATTTTTGTCTTTCTTGCCTGCTCAGCTTTTGTGCTCTCCTTGCATCCTCAAACTGGCCACCACTGCTTCTTTTTCTTCTTCTACAGCTTGCTTTTCAGCTTTGTGAGTGTTTTCTCTTAATGCCCATGTGGGCACACACCTTCCTCAAACCTTTGTATATAAACATCCTAAAAAAATCTACCTATGTACTTTCATCTGTAACAAGTGAAGAGAATGGCAGATAACTGAACTTTAATTAAAAAGAAATCGAGCCATCAAAGTGTTTATATGTCTTGCTTAATGCTAGAAGTGAACCATTGGAATGGTAAATTCTTGGAACAGGTTTAAAGAGAAATTGCCCACATTTGTTTGCTTTTATTTTAATCTGATTCAAGAGAGATCAAAAACCTACAGTGTCTCATAAGCTAGACCAAACATTCCTCTGAGATATCCTCCCAAAAGTTAGCATAAGATAAAGAAAACAAATGTACTTTCCCGTTTCTTCCAGAAGAGACCACCTGAGTGTACCACCTGCCAGGTCATTCTGGTCAGTAAATGAGATGCTTTTTTAAAAAAATTCCTTTGCCAAAAGCTGAAACAAAAAAATGGTGCAATGAGCATCTGTTGTCAGCTCAGTGATCCCATATGCTTCCTCCTGTCGCCATGGGTTGAAGATCCCAGTTAGACTGCATTTCATGCTCCACCATACTCACCTGAGTGAATCCTGCCCTGAAAAGGTAAGGCAGTGCATGATGAAAGAATAAGAGCATGAAGCAAGAGCACTTCTGGCATCATGAAACACTGAAGTAAAGATCCCAAATTGTAACATCTCAGGTTTTGAACCACATTTTATGGTTTTTATCTCTGAAGTGAAAAAAAAAAAAAAAATCTGTTCTGTTTTTCTTGTTATTAAATTAACAAAAATAAAATATTTTCTTTTATTATCTCCCCCCCCACACAATGAATCCTATTCCTAGTCCTGTACAGCCAGGCTGTATTTATACAGGCCCTTATTTCCTTCCTTTACAGTGTCTGTCTGAGACCCTTGCCAAGATTCTGCCTACAGAGATTCCTCCACATTCTTTCTCTAAATCAAGCAAGTCTTAACCTGACAGAAAAAGCTTAAAGTACAGCTCTTGAGTTTGAACTGAGCCTTAAAATCAAATTTGGCTTTACTAACCTAGAAACAGCTGTGCAAGGAACCGGCTTAAGCAAGCCTACTGCTGTAACTGCTATATTCCTACACTGCATCCGCCATCTGCAGATAAATCCATCCTCCCTACACACTGTATTCTAAAATCCTTCTCCCTGCAATTATATCAGCAAGGAAATATGTCCAAGTCCCTTTATTGCTTAGACAGGAACATCGTACCTTCAAATACTTTCCCCAATAGGTGATATGAGAATGTTGATGAACGTTTTAGAACGCTACAGTTTTGATAAAATTACAAATGTTTTCTCCTAGCTTAAGAACATCATATTGCTATGAAAAACACCTTAGGGTGTGCAAATATTTAGAGATAATTAACATAATAAATAATTAATGTCCCTATTCTTGCATGAAAATTCAAAATGAAACAAAATGAAATGATAAAATTTAGGGTCAGTTATCTAAATTTCCTCAATAATTTTTTAAAAGTGAGCACAGTTTTAAAAATTTTCCTTCCCTTCTAAATCTGTAATAATACATTATTTTCATTCTTTATTGAATTGCACAAAAAAAATCTTACAAATATTTCTACTTTCTTCTGTTTCTATTTTGAAATATTCTGACAACTAATCAAAATACTTAATTACAAAAAAACCCACAACATTTCAGAATAATAGAATAGCTGCAATTAGAAGGGACCTCTAGAAATCATCTAGTCAAGCCAAATTCAGCTCTCTTGCAGGCTTTTTGCCTTCAAAAACAAGTTGTGAATTTTTGAAATTCCCGAGATCTTCCACAGATAAAAGCTAGATTTCAAGAATTTAGCAAAACAGTATTATTAAATGATATCTTTTATTTATCATGGCTTAAGAGGCTTGATTTCACAAACAGCAGAAAAAAAAAAAAAGGGGGGGGGGGGGAAGT
>JAVJGG010000008.1:2026624-2041818 GCA_035590195.1 Aviceda cuculoides
AAAGAAATAAATCAACCTCACGACAAAAAAAATACTTGTGTTCTAAAGTCACGGGACCACTACCAGGTCCAAAAAAAGACAGCAGCCAGGTCCTCTGTTGTGTGATATGGGCGGTGAGGGCTGAAGAACCTTATTCCTTGAACAGCCTTGCTGGGGAACCAAAGAGCCAGTGAGCGCGGTCTGCTTTGACATAATGTCATCTTGTGCACAGTCCATACTGGGATTGTGTCTATACGGTCCGAGTGCTCCTCTTTCCTATAACCACACCGCCTGGCTAGTTACTGGGCTGCTCCAAGCCCTGCCCATCCACCTCAAACCTATGTCTTGGCTTCTGTATCTCACTAAGGCATTCCAGCTCTGTTCCAATTATTTGGCACTGCTTGATATTTATGTATATGACAAGGAATTCCCTTTTCCCAGAAACGGCCTGGAAAACTCATGATCACATTCATATAGGTCTTGTCCACTCAGTTTTGACTTCTCATCATACCCCACTTGTCAGAATAACTGAGCAAATTAAACCATGACCGTTTATTAAGTATCATACTTAACCATTTTCCAGATTGACTTCATGAAGATCAACACATTCATCCAGTCACCTAATCTATCAAATTAAATAATTAGGACATAAAGAATTTAAAGTAGCCCAAGCAATGGAGTAAAAAAAAAAAATCTCATCTTTTCAATATCTTTCTTCAACCGCTAAAAGCAGAAAAGTGTCTGTCTTGAAGCACAGCTGCTGTCGATTTACTAATGTAGATGCCTGTTTCTGGGCCAAATGCACCACACTGGACTGCATGCAAATGCCATTATTGGCCTTTTTCCCCAAGCCACCTGGAATTAAACTCTAATGCAGTTAACTACATGCTTATTTATCACCCATCTAAAAGGCAAATGTTATTTCCAGTGCCTCACTGCCCAGATCACCTGGGAGTGAAAAAGTTTCATGCTGCTGAAACTCCTTATTCAGCCTTGCCTGACATGTCAGTATCCTGGACTAAGACTAAAACTAAAGCTAAAAAAAACCACACCCCAAAACAAACAAACAAACAAAAAACAACCACAGGTTTTTTTCTTTCTTTCTACAGCAAGCAGATCTTTTCCACATATGTAAATGAGATCAAAAGATTGGACAAGGATAACTGGAGTATCACATTCAGCCTACTGCAATGGCAAGTAAAAAAGGGATAGAGGTTTAATCCAAAAGGGTCAACAGAATATTGAATCCATATGCTACCATATACCACAGCCACAGCAAGTTTCCCGTCTCTTGGTTGTTCTACCATTTGAGCCTCAGTCTTCTTGTATATACAGCACCTTCAACTCTAGGGGCAGTCCTTGCCTAATGCTAATTTTCTATGTGCTAATTCTAAAACCTACATTAGACAGCTTGCCGAAGTAACAACTCACAAACAAAAGTCACAAAATAATGGCATGCACCAATTTTGCTGAGCCTTAGGAGTCTCTAAAATTGCAGAAAGCATGAACAAAGAAAACCATATCAGGATCAATCAATCCATCTTTCATTCCGAGCAGTGTGCAGATAGGATGAATGAGAGTGAGAGGAAGATGGGCTGAAAACAGGATCTATGCAGTTTGTCTCCCACTCTTTTTTGACAGGTATATGAAATCTTCAGAGAAACTGGAGGAGGATTAGTTTCATAAAACTGGTGTTGCACAGTACCTGTTCTAAAATGTATCTATCTCATATGAGATATCAATTTATTTACCATATTGTCATTGATGTTCAAGACACCAGACTCCTCTGCAGCTATGTAATTCAGCAGAATCAGTCAAAACCTGAACCTGTAGCTATTTAACAGTAAGAATCATTGCCTCATGTGAAATAACTAAACAATCTAAAATTGAGTAACTGATTGTCTCCAAAACATGAAGACTCGATTGAGTAAAAAGATGCTGTTCTGATAACATTTATCTGATCCTGTTTAACTTATCTCAGCATTTCAGCAGTGATCTGTTTAGTTATTAAACTCACATATCACATCATATAAATGTTTGCCTTTTCAGATTTCTAAGGCAAGACTAACATTTCTACGGTAATATAGTTTTTCGTTGAGCTAATCAGAACTTTAAACCATCCACAGCCAATTTAATAGTAAGAACCAAAACTTCACATCAAATGTAAACATTAATCAATTTTATGGTAATAAAGTCTTACCAGTAAATTGGCAGTTAAGGTTTTTATTTAGTTTAATATGTCTGTGATTATATTGTGTATATTCAGACTATGGAGATATCAAATAAACCTCTGATTTCCTAATCATATGAATAAGAGTCCCTGCACTAGTATAGCATATCAGCATTCAAAGCCAACCACAAAATGTCTCATTCTGATGTCTAAAGATCTTGAAACTCCATTTTCCCTGTAATGCAATTATAGAAAATCACACATACTCAGAAGAAAGCAAATACGAGGATCCAGACCCCAAAAGGCACTTAAGTACCTAACTTCAAGCACATTAAGCAGGTATTAGGTATTTACATACCTTCATGGATCTAGTACTAAACCCCTTTCAATTTTGTTCTGCTTATTAAACGAACAATAACAGCTTATTCTGGACCCTGTACCATAGACTCAGCTATTGTCACAGGAAATGTTTTTGCCTGAAAGCGCGTGCTGAACTTTACCCGCGGGATGGGTTTCGAAGAGACAGAAAAAAGAGCGAGACTGGAACGCATCTATTTAACCATCTGATGCGACCGGCAGGAGGGTGAGAAGGGAGGGGGGCAGCTGCGGGTGCCACCCCTTCGTTTGTGGCCCCCAGCCCCCCCAGGGAATCTGGCGTGGGCAGCTGCGGGAGCCGTGCCTTGGCCCGCTCCGCTTTGCTACCTCACCTTCCCACTCAACAACCTGTCGGGTACTGCAAGAGGGCTGCCGAGGGAAAAATGGGAAGAGGGAGCTTGGAAAGATACAGCTGGTTCCACAAGAGCCGAGGCTTTCCTGGGACTTGAAAGTCCTGAGCTGAGAGCCTGGCTCTGCTCGTCTCACCTTTTATGTACGGTGGTCAACTGGAAACAAGACAGCATCGTGCTCCTGCACCTCCATTTAGAGCTCCCAGGGTCAGAACGATTTTCTGTCCGTGATCCCACCCACCTACCTGCATTGGTAATTGGCTGCATTTTCACTAAAATCATCTGCTTTGACAAATAAAAGTTACTAAATTTGAGCTTAGCAGTCTGAGATTATAAAGACATTCAGCTATAGCATATGCCTTTTGTTCCATGCTGACCCGGTGGATTACCTGGCAATCTCACTGTTTCAAACACTTAAACCACAAGGAAAAAAATCTATCCTCACCATCAATAAAGGAAGCTAATAGTGACAAATTAGTTGACATGGCAAGTACAATGCTCTTTCAGAGAACCCTTCTATTTTATGCCTCCTTCTAGCACAAAGCTATTATGTTCTAGTCTACAACTCCATTGAAGGCTATTATAAAAAAACACCCTCATGCAACTTATCATACTGTAACAACTGCAGTGCCCTAGATGCCCTGTTCATAAGGATTCTGTTGTATTGCTCACTGCATGAACTTCGAAAACATGGGTAGGAGTTACCAGCATTTCATGCTAGTAACCTTGCGGGTGTCCCTGGAATCGAAAAAAAATCAGGCAGTTACGTTTAGCTCTACGTCTGCAATTGCAATTTATGAGCATTCTTCCATTCATTAAAAGAAACAAACAAATAAAAAAAAAAAAAAGCTTTCTGAACTCAATGTTCCATCCCATTATTGCAGAAATATGCTGGCTTTGTAATTTACCATTACATTTTGTTTACAGTGATCTAATGTATGCAATTATTATCTGCATTGTTGTTTTCAGGTTTCTTCTCTCAAACAGACTTGTTTCTGCAGTACTTTGATGTTTTAGCCTCAGGCTGTATGCAGTATGTCATTCACAATCAAATTTTATCAATTCCTTGTGACAGGTATTGGCATACTAAAGAGAGGAAAAACTCTGGTCAGAAAAAAATTTAATGTTATGGTTGAAAAATAGAAATTCAGGTTGTATGCAGGTAGCAGGTTACAGTATAACTATGGCAGCTTTAATGGGTTACATAACCATTTGACACCCACAATAAAACGGAGCGAATTAAATTTCTAACAATTCTAAGGTCATTTCCACTTATTCACATTAATAAATTACACCAAATTAGCCCTTTATAATAAAACTCCTCCTCCTTGAAACCTACTATGCCAGATAACTAAGAACAGTGAGGATCTTGGATTTAGAAATTTAAAAATATTTACTGTTACAATTAATTTAAAACCACACATGAGTCTCAAAACAGATTAACACATATAAGACGCTATATCAGCTTAGTGATGTTTGTCGACCATGTAGTGATGCCAGATTTATTCATACAAAAGTTGGCTTTCGTTATCGTCAATACTTTAGGACATATCTTCTTCAGTAATTCTACTACATGATGCTACTTTTCAATGTAGTGTAACATTTGTTGTTGTCATCTTGTCCCTCTCTAAGCCTTAATCATGCTACTGACCAGAAGTATGAGGGACATTCGAGGTTGTATTAAATAGTTATCTAAATTGTTCACAAAGTCCATCATCCACTTTTCCCCTATGCAAACATCAGGGACAATATTTCTTAAAACTTGTCAGAAGTACAGTAAAATATTCAACCACATAAAGATGATACTATAAAAACTAGAAGAAATCCTAATCATACATTATGAACTTCCGAAGACAGAGAACTGGATGGACTGTCATTTGAGTGCGCCTTACTTATCCGAGATCTTAATTTTAGCTTATTTAAAACACATTTAAAAATAGCATCTAAGTCCGTCCTTTCTAAGTGCTTACAGGGAGAGAGACAGAGAGATTTTTTATCTCAGTGAGAGCCGCCATGGATATGGATACACTAATACTATTCAAATAAAACTGAGAATACACACAATGGCCTCCTGCTAATAAGTGTAGCAAAGTTGTGTTTGTTTTGAAGTTCTTTTGTATTAATTATTTTAACATTATGAAACTGAGCCCGGGGAATCTTTATTCAGGCATTTTTATCACTGACAGCTGGATGCTAATGTGGATTATTTTTGTATTGCCCAACTGTATTTCAACAAATTAAGCTACAACTGTGTCCTCATTTTGAACATCTTTATAAAATAGTTGTCTTTTTTCATTACTTGTTTTTTAATGTTGCCTAACCACTAATATTACAATGTTCTTAAGGAAACTCCAGCATAAATGAGACAATGAACTTGCAAAAATCTTTGATCAAGCCAACCACTTTCAATATATGTACCAGGTGTATAAAAACAATTAACTTACACATGTTTATCCATCTGTAAAGGTATGCACTATTTTACACTCAACTTTTTCATTTCCTGCAATGACAAAAAAATACCTGGAGGAGAAACACACTCCTGTATTCTTTCCTGGAATTGCTCCACGCATCCATGTCTGTGTCCAAGCCTTGTTGAAGCGCGGTTATTTTGACAATCCAGTCAAGAAAACAACAGTTTTCTTCTTTTAAGACAATGTTAAAATTTGAAGTTCTCTTAATTGTGTTTTTGCACCTAGGACTGGGCAGTACTACATCCAATTAATTCTTATAAATAGAAGAAATTAATGAAATGAGATGAGAAGAACAAGTTTTAACTCTTTTTAAAGTTGTGGCTTAGAGTTTTTCTAGTTGTAAATAATATCTATATCAGATGCAACACTGCATGGAGTTTGAAAACTTGATCAGTAAATCTTTTGCACCAAAATCACACTTCTAACATAACAGTTTACAGTCTTTAGCTGGGAAACGTTAGCATAAATAAGGACTGGAATGGTCCAGTTCATACTCTTGGACACAAGTTCATACCCTACAGATACATAGCTACCTTTTCTGTCTCTAAAAGGTTCTCTAAACATTTCTAATTTCTGATGGAAATTCTGTTAACTAAATTGTCATCACAGAATTATGAACAAAAACATTTAGATGTAAGTACTAAAATGGTTTCAATGCTTAATGAGAAATAAGACATGAAAAACAATACTCTAACTGGGAACCAAGACCACCTTCTGAATGAATGATTTTTTTGGTGTCACACATAACTCTAAGATCTGAACCCAGTCATGAGGTACCACCTTCTGTAAGGGCATAAATTTATGAGAAACTTTATTCCTAAGTGCCAGAAAAGAAGTACCAGAAAACTCATGTTTCCAAAATTTTAATCTAATTTATTCCCTAAAATGTAGAGAGGAGGAAAGAGAACATTCATCTACATCTATGATTGGTAAATAAGACAGGCTATAGTACAGTAGAAATGCCATTTCATGAGCTTTCAAAATATTTCCTGTATTTTTCCGCTGTAAATCATGTTTTGGTTTGGTTTGGCTTCGATCCTAATTACAAGGCAAAAAGTGTAATTCCAAAGGAAAGCTTTTCAAAATTTAAAATGTTTGTATTTGCTACAATAATAGAATTACAATTCCCACCCCCTTTCCCTTTGTAACTTTATTCTATCAAAAGAGGTCTGCATAAAACTTCATTTAAATGAAAATTATCCTTATTCTCATTTAATCTGTAAATCTCAGCGCAGCTCTAAAAGGGCTACGAGACTGACTATGCCATACGGCATTTTTTATTATTTGACATTCTCCACAGAATTTCTGCATGTACACCGTCATAACGGAAACAACAGCCCTATTTCTTTTTTTTTTTTTTTTTTTTCTCTCGAGGCCGTGGAGTTATTCCAAAGGTTACCTTAACCCATTATATTTATGACAGCAAATTGTATCTGGAGATTATACGACGGCTTCGTCAGTGAGCTGTGGCTGCTTTGCGTCTCTCTGGCACCGCAGAGCAGCTGTAAGTTCTCCGGTTGGCTTCGCAGCCGCTTGCTGCTGCCGGCGTGACACAAAGCAGCGAGAGCATCCTGGTGCATCTGGTCTGCACCCGGCAGCCCTTAGATTAGATATATATCTTTACACGTCACTGTTCAGGGCTTTGGAAATTTGGTTTACAGACCAGCCAACATAACGAGAAGAACAGGACCGACAAGTTGACTAGCTAGCTTTTGTTAAGGAATTAGATACAGACGTGGTTCAAAGCCTTTAGACCAGGCATTCCTGGTGTTTTTCTCAAGGATTTATATACTGTATATACAGCACATTACAGAGATACCATGATTTCTCGTTGCCCATGCTAAGTCCTTGCCTTCCAGAGGTTTTGATTAGACCTTGACTAAATTACAGCACACTCTGCTTCCTTCCATGAGAAATACTGTTTTTTTCTTTTACGACCATAACTGTTCTTCTGCTGTTTGGATCAGTTTACATCTTAGTTGGTTTTTTTTTTTTTTTCATCTGTTAAAGATGATAGCTTTCTCTGAGTAAGCCTAATCTGAGTACTCAGGTTTTCATCTCTGTTGCCACGCTCTCATTGAATCCAGAAGTATCAGCTTGCCCTAAGCACTTCAGAGCTCAGGAAGGGAAGGCGACCTGCTCCAGGCATTCACAGAATGTTTCAAAAACCGCCAATCCACTGTGATTACTTCCAGCTGTACCTTGAGTCCTGCTTGAAGGATTCCTGGGCTGTGTCAGGAAGAAGAGACTATTTTTGTGTGTCTCCAGAGTTAGCTGTACTATCCTCTCTAAGTCAGAAGAGCAAACGGTTTCCATGGCGTGT
The DNA here is from genome assembly GCA_035590195.1 of Aviceda cuculoides. Classification (NCBI taxonomy): domain Eukaryota; kingdom Metazoa; phylum Chordata; class Aves; order Accipitriformes; family Accipitridae; genus Aviceda; species Aviceda cuculoides. The sequence goes on from JAVJGG010000008.1 coordinate 2,034,293, forward strand.
GGGTCAAACAACTCAGTATAAAAGCCTGTCCTTTTTTTTTTCTCTCGGAATTAATTAAAAGTCCCTTCAGTGGAGCAAGGCAAAATAAGAGATAGCACTTATTGTAGCTCTTTAACTGCTTTTTTCTTTTTCCCCAAACAAAATAATCTTTCAGAAATGTTAACATGCTGAGTCTTATTCTGACCAACTAAATATATCCAAGAAATATTCCAGACATAACTACTGTAGTTATACAAATAAAACTATTTTGTGAAACCAGATAATACATGTATATGATTACTTTTCTTTTGCATGTACTTAGAACTACAGAACTAATTATTACAGCAAATAAAATGGAAGAAAACAGTTAACTATTTCTAGCTCTACAATGTCAGAAGATTTTTTTTTTTTTTTTTTTTTTTTTAAGAGGTGGAGGATTAATCTGTGCTTTTAAAATTGAAAGACCTATTCCCATGGTAGCTATGAGTGTCTGGGAAACCACTGTGTTTAGCATAATGAAGTTATAGGATGGCTTTCGCTTGTTATGGATTCATTATTATGCAAAATACTCCCTACGGTGAAGGTAGGAATAATGGTCTTGTTTCTGGGCACCACATACCCTTGTCATGTAAACGGTGATATGAAACCTGTGGCACTATGACTGTAAAAGCATATTTTTAAGTCAGTATAGTTATCACTATATGGAATCAACCAAATTATGCCTATAGATATGTGTAGACATACAGAGAAAATTATGAAACACATTACTTTTCAAGCAAAAATAACCCCCATTTGTTTTGAGGAGCTATTTTCAAGTTCTGACTAACTTTGGGATTAGTCTTTCCAGTTTCACAGAAAGCCACGTACAGATTCCTTATTCACTCGAAAGCTTAGGCTGGGTCAATTTATTCTTCTACCATAATGGCTGAAGATGGAGATGCCTTAGGGTATAATCTTTCCATGAGGAAAGAATAGTTTATTTTTAACGTACTTAAAAATTTGATTTCACTTAATTTTGTCAACATAGTAACATTTCACAAAATTTACTGAGTTACTTTCTTTTCCTATAAGGGACTTTTATTTTGTTGGGGTTTTTTTTGTTGGGGAGGAGAGGGGGAATTGAGATGGTGGGATGTCTGGCCAATAGATTGAGAAAAGTCACCATAAAAGGGGGAATCAGGATTTTAGCTCAGTTCCATAAGAACTCTGGGCAAGAGTATTGCCGTCAGCAGTATTTCTCATGTATTTCAGTGTCTTTGTGTTTCCAAAGTCAGCATCAGTAATGATTCTGCTGCGTGGGAATAGAATACACATCTATTCCACCGGTGGAAGTTTGGCCCTTCCAAACCACAGTGAAAATGCCTACACCTGAGCTGGTCACCCAAGGCTTCCTCTACAGCCAGGGAGCAAATGGACATGTTTAGAGGATAATTTGTGTGAACTAGTTTTGAGAAGAATGACACCCTTGACATTTTTTTTTTTTCCCCTCCTTCTCCTCTCTGGACTATAAAGAGAGCTGAGGATATCTAATCTGGGTATAGGCATCTAAATCCAGACAGATAAATCCTTCCCCTGGTCTTTATCCGCTGATAAGCTTAAACAGGTTGCTCTATTCATAAGGTTCTCTGGTTCTGCTCGGTAAGACAAATTTTATGAGAAATATGCAAATAACCGTCCCGTGCCTCTGGAAGTACCATCTGAAGATGAACAAGAGCTTGTAACAGGCCGTAACCCAGTTACAGACAGGAGGGGCCGGGAGGCTCCTGAGCTTGGTCCTACAGGAGTGCTGGCCCGGAACAGCACTCCTTGCACAGGGTCTGTGCCCACACCTCCCACTCTGAAGAACACCGTTGAAAGACGTGTGCATTTACTATAAGCACCTTATATATTCCTAACCCAACCCGTTGGGCTACTAGCACTAATTAACCCATACCACCTAGCCACATGATAAAACCACTGTTACCTACAAACAGAAATACAGTCCTTTGCCAGATCTGTAAAGTCATACCTTGTTGGGAATAATTGAAGTTGAGAAAAATGAGAGGTGAACCACTTTGCACTCTCAGAAGGTGGCTATGGCAGAGCAAAATTAAGGCCAAAACACAATCCTGCTCCTCAAACGATATACTTCCCGATATCTCATACCTTGCTTAGCCCTGTCACTGGACACTTGACAAGAACTCGGGACATTGGAGCAGTCTCGACATGACTGGACTTGTTAGAGATAAGCCAGATGTTAGCTTACTGAATGGGATTTTTACAGAGCAGTTCAAGATTACAGGTGAATTAAAAAATAATATCTCAGCAAAATAAACTCGGACTTACTATAGGCATTTTTAATCTGTATTCAAACCAAATACTAGTAACCACACAGGTTTACCAAAAAAAGAAAAAGAAAAAAAAAAAAAGAAAAATCTCAACTCAATAATTACAAGAAGTTAGACAGTTAAGTCAGCTGCTGCATTTAGCAGACCTTGGTGAATACAGCCAGGCCTGCACTTTTGTTGAGAGCCAAAAATAATTATGTATTCTGTAACAGTATAAAAGTTACCATGTAATTACATGAAACTAGAGAATGTATTTGATACTTAGGTACCGTAATTTAAAAGCACTGACGATAGTACTAATGACTGAATAAAATAAACCCGCACAGCCATGGCAACCTCTTCTAACACGTAGTTTTAAAAGATAATACTGGGAGGCAAGAAGGCACAGCACAAGTTGTTTTCTTGCTTTTTTATTTCTTCTTTTTTTTCTTTTTTTTAGAGACTATTTGCTCTTAAAAACATACTTCCTTGGCTCATTAAAAAGCAGAAAAGTCTATAAAACAAAAACAAGAAAGCCTTCCTCCTGACTGGACGTGCTACATCTGAAGCTAAATATAAATGATCATTGAAGCAAGATGGTCAGCAAGGGTCTTTTGAGCAGCATGGGGCTCTTCAGCAGTTCCAGTGTCTCCCCATGCTGGGAGTGAACCATGTGTCTGGCAGGAAGGTTGCTGAAAAATCTCAGCCTCCAGCTGCGGAAGGAAGCAAGTCAGCCGGCATCGCGGAGGTCAGTGTTGCCCCATCACCCCGGGCTGCAAATGTGTGTTTGGGTACCAAAACCAGACCTCATCACCTGAGCTTTCCCTTGGCATCTCTCTCCAAACTGGATGGATGGTGCATATCTGGTGACTGTCAGCCTTATGAACATAAGGAAATCTGAAAAGCACTGGAATTATAAAATAAAGCTTTATCTTGTATGATTTTGCATCACATTCATGAGAATAATTTGCTTTTCCAATTACAGCTGAGAGTAGTGAGAGTGCTAACACTACAGCACTGAGCTTTTCCCATATTATTAGGAGAGCTTTCCTTGCAAAGACGTTAAGGGACTTGTTTTCTGTATTTCTCTGTTAGAAAGCAGCTGCTCATTCTTGCAACACAAATAACTTTGAGAAAATATCACAGAGATTTCCTTCTGCCGTTTTATATGTAAGTTTAAGCGCACTAATTCCTAAAAACGTTTGTTTAAGTTTGTAATAAATGATCAGTACTACTGTAATTAAAAAAATAATTTTGGTTTCATGGAACAAGATTGTTTGGCTATGACTTCTAAAAGGTATGAATACATAAAATATTTTACGAGGCTTTTAAACACTTGATGATAGAGATTCAGCATGGTCTATCCTCATGCTGGATGGCCAGGAACAAGAGGCCTATTTTATTGTTCCCTGTAAAACCAATGAAATGGAACCAATTGAAATATTGTGCACAGAGTCACAGACACAGGATAATAGTGCTTTTCTGAACGGTAAGAACACAACAAAGTGCATCTCAAGAGCTTTGTTTGTATGGAGCAGACCTCTCCTCAGAATGGACTGTCTGAAGAGGCTTTGCTTAATGCACTGTTTAATGGCATGGCTCTTCAAGCTCTCCCCACTCCATTATGACATGTGCACTACTGCTCCTTGGCTATGAGAACAGAAGCAAAACAACGGGAAAAAAGGCTGTGGTTTACTTAACCCAAATGACTTCCACTCATTTCCCAAAATGCCCAAGCATCTAACAACAGAAAATGTTAGACCAAATCAACATTCACAACATATGAACTTATAATCATGGAGGGGGCGGGGGGAAGACCTTCCACACATTAAAGACTTTTTTATGTGGTAGAAATGATAGGATTTTCACTGGAAATTGAAATCACGGAAACCTTGTGATTGTGATGTTGTGCGCGAAGTACAAATTGCAAAGTAATGACAAATCTTCTGTTACAGCTTTACAGCCTGAATGCATAAATAAGGTACAAATTTGATATAATAATCCTTCTACAGCAATTTGTACTCCTTTTGTTTTTATGAACCGTGTTCTTGAATGCCTTAGCAGAACTTGAGAGTGTAAATACCTCTAATAATTATATGTGGGCGCTGCTTATGTAAGCACACTTTCTAGCCAGCATTACAAATTATATGGTATAGTGAAGTGGTGAGCACCACTAATTACATAGAAATGCTTGTCATCTATGAAGTACTGTTTTTGTTTTCAATAAAGAATGACCAGGGCACGAGGTGAAGGAGATGTAGAGAAACATTGCTGTAAGAGGGAATTGTGCTTTGCTTCAAACAGTCTGTCCATTTTCACAAAGAAATCAGACTGTGTTAGGGCATATGCAAGCGAATTCTTCGTGAAGTCTGGTATGTAATGCATTGAATCCTGAAGGCTTAATTGTAAATTATTGCAAGAGAACACTGGGATCCCAATCCAATCCTAATGGGGATACTGTAGCAACTAGACAATTTCTTCCGCTTTCTGACAGAAAGAATAGATAAAAAATAAAAGACAAAAGATTAAAGACAAAAGAAAAGAACATACTGTACTAGTGCCATCTGATTAAATGTAATTGACTGTTAAGTTTAACTGATCAGAAAGTTGGAATTATGGAACAGTCAGCGTAATATACTGCTTTTCAAAATACTCAAGATCATTAGACTAGAAGCGCACTTTTATCTTCCACTGCAAAAGATCAGTAGTATTCTTAATTAAATAATTACCCCTTAACATCTACATTCAGAGTACATTCAAGAAAAACCTCAGATGAACACATTTGATGTAAAAGTCTTCCAAATAGTCATGCGTGATAACTTACATATTATGTAAAATGATTTTTCTGACTTCTTCCATGATTATTTATCATCTGAGTAATGAAGAAAGTATATTTTGAGATAATATATGGCAAAATCACTACCCATTTTCTCCTACACAAATTACGGCACTCATACCGTATTAGTGTGTCTCCTGTGTGACCAGGACCACTGAAGCTGAGAGACAAATTGGATTTCATACCATTCATTGGCTCTGGTTAACAGGCTATACATCACTTTTCCGAACTTCAAGGTACGCATTACTCCTCATCTCCCAACAGTCAGCAGAGAGAAGTAGCTGCCATCTCACGTTAGGCGGCGGTAGGTTCAGTAAGTGGTCTGCCTCGCTCAGACAATGACGTGCCCTCTCACCACTGGTGGTGGAGGAAACTGGGGACTGCAAGCTCTGGGTCAGTTGGTCCTTTGTCTTTCCAGTTGTTTTTTTCTCTCCTCTCCATCCCATACACCGACTTCTCGTCTTCCCACTTATAATTGCACGCCTCCCTTGTATCTCGATCCTTGTAATCTCTAGCTTCTTCTTCGTGTCCTTTCTCCCACATGCTCTTCCTTGTGATACCCCTAGTTCAGCATAATCTAACCTAGTCCTCTACGCCGCACCTTCACATAATATCTCGACATCAGCAGAGCTTCAATTCAGGTTAAAATGTTTCCACTCGCTAGTTTTTTCAGACTGCTGACAGCTAAACTTCCTGCAAATGAAGTACTAAGGAAAATCTTTGTGTGTACATATCTATTTCTATTTACTTATGCAGCAATCTGAAAACCACATTAAACACTTTCATAAAAAGAACTTAGAATACAATATAATAAAAAGATAAAACTTCTGTACCCTGCCTTGTACAGTGATTCACCTTATCCCTAGTGTATAACATCACACTAGAGAAAATTGAGAGCTGAGTTTAAGAAACCAGAAGAAGAATGCAAACTTAAAAAACACCATAATATTTTTTCTTTGACTCCCTATAACAGATATTTGTATTCGTTTTGGATGTCTCCATTAATTTCAGGGTTTTGTAAAGTCCTCCATATACAAGTTTTTTATACGACCTTGTGCGTTAAAAAAGTCACTGACACTTCAAAGAAAATATTCAGTTCCACACCAAAGTGTCCTGTTTCCATTGTACTTACACACACATGGGCACACACAGATTTTTGCAGCACATATCTATTATTTCAAGTATAGTTAGTATTTACTAGTTGTTCAAGAAATAAAGTTTCTGTATAAAGTGGCATACAGAAGCCATATTTTGAGCTTTAAATTAATGCCAAAGAGTGTTGAAGTTGGCATTTATCCATACAAAACAAACCCGAGACCTAAAAGTGTAATATGCAATAGCTGATACTGAATTTATTATACAGCTCAGCTAAATCCTCTACTCACTTTTTGTTAACAGACCAAAAAAGGATTCAGCATAGATCAGGAAAATTGGCTGCAATATTTTAATTGAAAAGGAATGACTTTTTCTTCTGCATATCTTCAGAGTTTTATTTTCTTTTAAATTTAAATTTTTTAGTTTATTTGTGATTGCTTTTACAGCATAGACCAGGGTTTAAAACTGATATATTAAGAAGGACTTCTTAAAAGTGAGCTGTCATTCTTGCTGTTGTTCCCTACCCCTCAGCCTTGTATTCTTCTCTTTGTCTTACAATTCCCAAGCTACTTCTGCCACTCTTCTGGCTGGGTTTTTTTTTGGCCAGAGCTGCTAACTTCAGAAGAAAATCATAATGAACTGATTTTCACTTTTATTTTTTAATCCAGGATTAGTAGGCTGCATTGACAATTAAGAGCTGTTGGTATTCTTTCTCTTCTAATCTGTGGGTACTCTCCTGTTGGGTCTATTATATTCCCAGCCTTTGTTTTACTACTTAATGCTGTTAGCAAATGTCAGTGTTCACCGCTATCACAGTTTGTTTTGCTGCAGGAAATGCTTTCGGTTGAATAGAAATGATAGGTGAAATGCCATTAGAGAAACCGTGTTAAGCACTGAGACTCAGTCCTTCAGGATGATGTTTTTACAATTATTTTATAGCTCCCAAAGGATTACCCTTTCCTGATGGACAGAAAAAGTGCAAATTTTAGTACACTAGTATGACCTATCTTCCCAGTACTTGCTTCACATTATCTCCCAAAGAATAGAGAGGACATAGGGAAAAAAAAGAGAGCATTCCCATAATGCACCTAACCACCAACAGACAAATTTTCTACTGCTCTTGAACTTGGTAGAAGTTCTGCAGCAAATGTACCTGTAGGAAAAACACATTGCCGGTTCTGCATAGTGTGTGCCGTACCACTTGTCCTAACCTAACCGTGTCATGGGAAGGGAAGGGAAGGCAAGGGAAGGCAAGGGAAGGAAAGGGGAAGGGGAAAAGGAAAAGAGAAAGGGGGGGGACCGAACGAAGG